>SJYX01008800.1:32308-55203 GCA_006410675.1 Oreotragus oreotragus | reverse complement strand
TGCTGTGAAAGTGCTGCACTCAGTATGCCAGCAAATTTGGAAAACTCAGCAGTGGCCACAAGACTGGAAAAAGTCAGTTTTCACTCCAGTCCCAAAGAAAGGCAATGCCAAAGAAAGCTCAGACTATCCCACCATTGCACTCATCTCACACGCTAGTAAAGTAATGCTCAAAATTCTCCAAGCCAGGCTTCAGCAATATGTGAACCGTGAACTTCCTGATGTTCAAGCTGATTTTAGAAAAGGCAGATGAACCTGAGATCAAATTGACAACATCTGCTGTATCATGGGAAAAGCAAGAGAGTTCCAGTAAAACATCTATTTCTGTTCTATTGACTATGCCAAAGCCATTGACTGTGTGGATCACAATAAACTGTGGAAAATTCTGAAAGAGATGGGAATACCAGACCACCTAACCTGCCTCTTGAGGAACCTGTATGCCGGTCAGGAAGCAACAGTTAGAACTGGATGTGGAATGACAGACTGGTTCCAAATAGGAAAAGGAGTACATCAAGGCTGTATATTGTCACTCTGCTTATTTAACTTATATGAAGAGTACATCATGAGAAACGCTGGGCTGGAAGAAGCCCAAGCTGGAATAAAGATTGCTGGGAGAAATACCAATAACCTCAGATATGCAGATGACACCACCCTTATGGCAGAACATGAAGAAGAAATAAAAAGTGTCTTGATGAAAGTGAAAGAGAAGAGTGAAAAAGTTGGCTTAAAGGTCAACACTCAGAAAACTAAGATCATGGCATCTGGTCCCATCACTTCATGAGAAATAGTTGGGGAAACAGTGGAAACAGTATCAGACTTTATTTTTGGGGGATCCAAAATCACTGCAGATGGTGATTGCAGCCATGAATTTAAAAGACACTTCCTCCTTGGAAGGAAAGTTATGACCAACCTAGACAGCATGTTCAAAAGTAGAGACATTACTTTGCTAACAAATTCCGTCTAGTCAAGGCTATGGTTTTTCCAGTGGTCATGTATGGATGTGAAAGTTGGACTGTGAGGAAAGCTGAGCACCAAAGAATTGATGCTTTGGAACTGTGGTGCTGGAGAAGACTCTTGAGAGTCCCTTGGACTGCAGGGAGATCCAACCAGTCCATCCTAAAGGAGATCAGTCCTGGGTGTTCTTTGGAAGGACTGATGCTAGAGCTGAAATTCCAATACTTTGGCCACCTGATGCAAAGAGTTGACTCGTTGGAAAAGACTCTGATGCTGGCAGGGATTGGGGGCAGGAGGAGAAGGAGACGACAGAGGATGAGATGGCTGGATGGCATCACCAACTCGATGGACATGAGTTTGGGTAAACTTCGGGATTTGGTGATGGACAGGGAGGTCTGGCGTGTTACGATTCATGGGGTCGCAAACAGTTGGACACGACTGAGCGACTGAACTGAACTGAATTGATATTATATCACAGTTTTTGAAAATTTATGTATTTACAACATAGAATCTTTTTATTAGATGGCATTTAAATTTTTCATTTCCTTATTCTTGATATTTAGAAATAAATTAATATTTACATGGTAACTTTACTCAAATTATTTTTGGATTCTAAATTTATCAACTGTTTGTTGTCAATTATGTGATCTAAACGTAATGACAATTTTTCTTTTTTTTCACTAATCTTATTTCTTTATCTTGCTTTATTTTATCATTTATAGTGATATTGTCAGACATCTTTATCTAGTAACCAATATCAGAAGGAAAACATTTAATATTTCATCATTAACTGTAATTAGGATGGGTTTTCTTTCTCTATTCTGCAAAAAGTAGGGTTTCTGGAGTGTTATTATTTATACCACTGGAGCTGAAATTTGCTTTGTGAAAGTGTTTTTATTATAAATTTAAGTTATTTAATAAAGATAAACTGTTTTGAGTTTCACCTTTTTGTGCGTCAGTTTCGGTATGCTTTCCTCAGAATTTGTATATTTATTTACACTTTCAATTGTAATGGTGTAAAGTCACTTATGATGTACTGTGATCTGTTTATATTCACAAAATTATGCATTTGTATCTCTCTTCTCTCTTGCCTTTCCCTTTTTTTGTTTCTCTCTCTGTCTCTTATTTTTCAATGTCAATTTTGACAAATTTATCAATTTTATTATCTTTTAAAGAAACTTTGATTTTTTGAGCCTTTTTATATCTATTTTGTAATAATTTATTAAATTATATTTTATTTACTTTTTTATATCTTATTTGGGTTAAATTTGCTGTGTTTCTTATAGTTTCATGAGATGATTTCTAGATAACTTTTCAACATGTTCAGTTCTTCAGTTATATGTTATGAATTGAAGGGTATTAATTTCACTGTACACATGATTTAAGCTACATTCTACTCACTTTACCCACTCCAGTGTTCTTGCCTGGAGAATCCCAGGGATGGGGGAGCCTGGTGGGCTGCTGTCTATGGGGTTGCACAGAGTCGGACACGACTGACTCGACTTAGCAGCAGCAGCAGCTACACACTTTATGACATATTTTTATTATGTTCAATTCAAATATGTTCTCATTTCCTTAATGATTTCTACCTTGATATATGAGATATTTAGATGCTTATTGTTTACTTTCCCAAAGTTCAGGATTTCTACTTGCTATCTTTTAGTCTTCATCTTAACTCCACTTTTCTCAGAAAACATGTTTAAGCTTTTGAATTTTGGGAGACTTTTTTTTTTTAAACCCACATAAGCTGAAAGTGAGTAAATGTGTCATCTGCATTTAAAAAGAATGTGTATGCTGATTTTATTTAGTGCATTAATTCACATATTTTAATTAGGTCAATTCTATTAATCTGATTGCTTAGTTTTTGATCTTGATTTTTTTCAGTCTCTGTTGTGTTAGTCAGCTGAGATTTTGTTTTAAGAAAACCTCGTGATTTATCTTTTTAAAAAAAAAATTTAGTTTTTTCTTCATTTTTCATCTATGTTGCTGAGTGTATACATGCTTAAAATTTTATGTCTTCCTAATGTCCATCCTGATGATGGACTTTGTGCTAATGAAAAACAACTCTTTACGTCTTGTAAAACTTTTTGCTGTAGTGCATTTTTGTTTGATAATAATTGTGTTAAAAAATCTAAGTCTTTCCTTCTGTGTGTCTCCTTTACTCTCATACCGTTGCCATGCTCACATTACTCCTGACCCCACATATGTAGAGATTTTCCCCTCCCCCATAAGCAGCTATGTGACACCAGCTGAGTGTCCTGCAATTTAACTCAATGCTGACACTATCTGGGGATCGCCTCAGGTGCCCCTGGGGATAGCTCCGTCACACCTTGAATCTGAAATGGGGTAAGTCTCACTTCAGAGGCCATTCACAAGTCCAAGTGGTCACTTGTGCTTCTGACTGATTGGCTGTAATTCTGAAGTTCCCATTACCTGCTTCTTTGGTTCAATTAATTTGCAAAAGCAGCTCACAGAACTCAGGAAAAAAGTTTACATATTGTTCTATTATTTATTAATTATTAATAATAGTGTTTATTTTTTGGAACATCCAAATGAAAGAGCTATGTTTGGAAAAAAGTGTGTGGGAAAGGAGCCCCCAAATTCATGCCTTCTCCAGGTGCACCTCTCCTAGCACAATTCCAGAAGCTTCATCAGGTAGGTGTAATGGATCATTAACTGCACTTTGAGGCTTTCTCTTTTGGAGAAGGGCAGTGGTGACTCACTCCAGTATTCTTGCCTGGAGAATTCCATGGACAGTGTAGCCTGGCAGACTACAGCTCATAAGGTCACACGGAGTCGAGCATACTGAAGCGACTTAGCATGAACCTCTTTTAAGAGATAGGCAGGCTGCAGACTTGAATTGTGATTGGTTTTTCAGATGCATAGCCTCTTCCAGGAGCCCAGCTAGAGTTGCCTCATTAAGAACAAAGGATCTTCCTGTTACCCAGGGAAATACAAGTATTTCAGTGGTCCTGTGTGTGGAACCAGAGTCAAAGAGCAAACGCAAGAAAAAAAAGGTGCTGCTAATGCTCTTATCATTTAGGAAATTACATGGATTTCAGGAACTCTGCCAGGAACCAGATGTCAATTTATTTTGTTTTATTGTCTCACAGTAATACAGCCATCTAAGTCTTGTTTTAGTTAGAAAACCCATGAAAAATGTTTTTCCCTTATTCTCCTTTTAAGTGTTCTGTATGCCTGTGTTTCATTAGTCTTTGCAAGCATGGTTAGATTTTATGCAGTCTTATAATCATTATCTTTTAGTTAGAATACTTATTCTAAATAATATCATTTAATATAATTACTGACATAAATAATTCTACCATGATGTTGCTTACTTTCTAATTGTTCCTTCTATATCATCTTTTCTCTTCTTTCTTGCCTTTTTATTTTTTTTTTTTCCACTTTACTCATTTATTAGCTTGGGCATTGTAGACTTTTTACTCTTCCTTTTAGTTATCCTAGAAACTAATACTTACAAACCTGACTTCTCAAAACTCTCTACGTTTATCTTTTTCCTGACAATGCAATGGTCGTAGAACACTTTTGCGCTATTTTGCATCTTTTTATCTATGTGCTATTGTTGAAGATTATTTCAAACCTATGAGTATTTTAAACCTACAGAAAATGTTAATTTTTTACAATCCATACTTACTTAGATTTAGCCACATTTTAAACAATTCTGTTGCTTTCTTTCTTTCCTCAATTTCTGACTTTGTTTCTGGGAGCCTTTCTCTTCTGCCTGAGCAACACTCCTATACTGTCTCTTTAAATCAGTCTGTTTGAGGCAAAAATCTTAATTTTTTTCTTGTTTGTTTGTTTTTTTTTCCCCTAGGTTAATAAATTTCTCTCTAACAACAAATGTTTCCAAAATCACCTATTAATTTAAATATCACTCTAGGCTTCTTTCTAGATGATTTTAGAATTTGTTTGTTCTTCACTTTTCTGCTCTATAAGTATTATTGTAGTGATCTTTATAGTCAATAATTTCAAGATGCTCTCAGTCATTATCTCCTCCAAATTGCTTCTTCCTTATTATCTTACTTGTTTCTCTCTGAGAAGAGAGTGGAGCTGCATATTATATATATGTGTGTGTATACACAAACACACACACACACACTGACACTGGTTGGCTATCTAGCTAACTATGTTCACTGTTTTGTAATTTCTGTCCCCATATAGGTCAGTACAGACTACTGAGTAGAGTTCCCTTTGCTATGCAACAGGTTGTTATTATTTATTTTATATTCAATATTGTCAATTGCAGTCTTCCAATTTATCTGTCTCCCCCATCTTTACCCCTAACAACCATAATTTTGTTTTCTGTATCGGCGCCTCTATTTCTGTTTTGTAAATAGGTTCATTTGTATCATTTTTTTAAGATTCTGCCCCTAAGTGATATATGATTTTGGTCTTTCTCTGACTCACTTCACTCAGTATGGAGGTCCATCCGTGTCACTGCAAATGACATATTTCACTTTTTATGGCTGAGTAATATACTCCATTGTATATGTGTACCATGTCTACCTTATCCATTTCTCTGTCAGTGGACATTTAGGTTGCTTCCATGCCCTGGATATTGTAAACACTGCTGCAGTGAATACTGGGATACATGTATCTTTTTGAATTATGATTTTTTCTGGATATATGCCCAGGAGTGGGATTGCTGGATCAAATGGTAGCTCCAGTTGTGTCTGTTTCTGCCTACTTTTGTTCCTACTTGTTATTTCTGTGGTCTCGTTTATTCGTGTGCTTGACAGTTTGGGGATTAAGGGACAGACCTTATTTATGGGGAAAAAAATCTGTGAACTAATAATATATTTCTTTAGAGAGAACTTTTTTGGTAGGATGCTATGGACATTAATCATATAAATTCCTTAATCCAACGTTAAGGATTAAGATTCAAAACTGGAGTTTTGTTCCAACAAGCTCTACTTGTAATCTATCATTTTCAAACCAAAATGTGCCTCACCAATATTGGGCTCTCAAAAATGCTGGCCAGCTTCTCATTTTTCTTTTTTGGAATTGTCTTTGGAATAAAATGGCCCTAAAAGTTTTGCTTCTCACACTAATTTCCTTTTACTCTGGACTCTTGACTTCCTAATTGTTGGCTATAGTATTAGATCTACAAAGTTTTAACACAGAAAATAAAATGTTTAGCCTTTTTGTTTTGTTTTGGCTTTCTTCGTTGACTTTTGTTTAGAAGTTAATTCAAATTACCTAGCCTACCATTATTAGTAGTGAAAGTCTCCAGGTTTTTTTTTTTTTTAGAATTGTCTTTGGAATAAAATGGCCCTAAAAGTTTTGCTTCTCACACTAATTTCCTTTTACTCTGGACTCTTGACTTCCTAATTGTTGGCTATAGTATTAGATCTACAAAGTTTTAACACAGAAAATAAAATGTTTAGCCTTTTTGTTTTGTTTTGGCTTTCTTCGTTGACTTTTGTTTAGAAGTTAATTCAAATTACCTAGCCTACCATTATTAGTAGTGAAAGTCTCCAGGTTTTTTTTTTTTTTCTTAATTTTTTAGAAAATACACTTTACTTTTTAGATCAATTTTAGGTTCACAGAAGAAAATATAGAGATTTCCCATATATCACTTGCCTCCACATATGCATAGCCTCTCTCACTATCAAAGTTCTACGCTAGGATCAATGAACCTACATTGATGTATCATAGTTACCCTAAATCCCTAGTTTACATTAGGGTTTACTCTTGGTGTTGTACATTCTATGGATTTTTGAAAAATGGATAGTGACATATATCCACTGTTGTAATGTCATACAAGTTTATTTTATTGCACTAAAAGTCCTGTCTACTCCACATATTCATCCTTCCCTCCCCTCAGCCATGGTGACCACTCATCTGTTTCTGTCTCCATAGTTTTTCCTTTTCCAGAATGTCATGCAGTTATACTCATACAGTACATACCCTTTTCAGACATTTCTTTCATTTTGTAATATGTACTTACATTTCCTTCATTCATTTCCATGATTTTTATATCTTTTTTTCATTAGAACTGCAAATATTCTACTTTCTGGATGTACCAGTTTATCTATCCACCTGCTTACTGAAAGGTGTCTTTCTTTCTTCTACATTTTAGCTATTATGGATAAAGCTGCTGTAAGTACTCTTTCAGGTTTCTATATGAGTACACGATTTTTAACCTCATTTGGGTAAATAGCAAGGAGTATGATTGCTGGATTGTATGGTCAGAGTATATTTCACTTTGTAAGAAGCTGCCAGACCGACTTCCAAAATGGCTATACTCTTTTGTGTCTCCAGCAGTGATGAATGAGAGTTTCTATTGTTCTACCTCCTCACCAGCATTTGGTATTGTTAGTTTTCCAGGTTTTGGCCATACTAATAGATGTATAGTTGTACTTTGTTGTTTTAATTTGGAATTCCCTAAAGAACTAAAATGGACTGGAATGGATGAATTTAACTCCGATGACCATTATATCTACTAATGTGGGTAGGAATCCCTTAGAAGAAACGGAGCAGCCATCATGGTCAACAAAAGAGTCCAAAATGCAGTACTTGGATGCAATCTCAAAAACAGCAGAATGATAGTGACATTGTACAGGAGACAGGGATCAAGACCATCCCCATGGAAAAGAAATGCAAAAAAGCAAAATAGCTGTCTAAGGAGGCCTTAGAAATAGCTGTGAAAAGAAGAAAAGTGAAAAGCAAAGGAGAAAAGGAAAGATATAAGCATCTGAATGCAGAGTTCCAAAGAAGAGCAGGAAGAGATAGGAAAGCCTTCCTCAGTGATCAATGCAAAGAAATAGAGGAAAACAACAGAATGGGAAAGACTAGAGATCTCTTTAAGAAAATTAGGGACCAAGGGAACGTTTCATGCAATGATGGGCTCGATAAATGACAGAAATGGTATGGACCTAACAGAAGCAGAAGATATTAAGAAGAGGTGGCAAGAATACACAGAAGAACTGTACAAAAAAAGAGCTTTACGACCCAGATAATCACGATGGTGTTATCACCTAGAGCCAGACATCCTGGAATGTGAAGTCAAGTGGGCTTTAGAAAGCATCACTACGAAGGAGGTGATGGAATTCCAGTTGAACTATTTTAAATCTTGAAAGATGATGCTGTGAAAGTGCTGCATTCAATATACTAGCAAATTTGGAAAAGTCAGCAGTGGCCACAGGACTGGAAAAGGTGCTTTCATTCCAATCCCTAAGAAAGGCACTGCCAAAGAGTTCAAACTACCGCACAATACACTCATCTCACACGCTAGTAAAGTAATGCTCAAAATTCTCCAAGCCAGGCTTCAGCAATACGTGAACCATGAACTTCCTGATGTTCAAGCTGGTTTTAGAAAAGGCAGAAGAACCAGAGATCAAATTTCCAACATCTGCTGGCTCACTGAAAAAGCAAGAGAGTTTCAGAAAAACATCTATTTCTGTTTTATTGACTATGCCAAAGACTTTGATTGTGTGGATCACAATAAACTGTGGAAGATTCTTCAAGAGATGGGAATACCAGACCACCTGACCTGCCTCTTGAGAAACCTCTATGCAGGTCAGGAAGCAACAGTTAGAACTGGACATGGAACAACAGACTGATTCCAAATAGGAAAAGGAGTACGTCGAGGCTGTATATTGTCACCCTGATTATTTAACTTATATGCAAAGTACATCATGAGAAACGCTGGGCAGGAAGAAGCACAAGCTGGAATCAAGATTGCCGGAAGAAATATCAATAACTTCAGATATGCAGATGACACCACTTTTATGGCAGAATGTGAAGAGGAACCAAAATGCTTCTTGATGAAAGTGAAAGAGGAGAGTGACAAAGTTGACTTCAAGGTCAACACTCAGAAAATGAAGATCATGGCATCTGGCCCCACCACTTCATGGGAAATAGATGGGGAAAGAGTGGAAACAGTGTCACACTTTATTTTGGGGTGCTCCAAAATCACTGCAGATGGTGATTGAAGCCATGAAATTAAAAGATGCTTACTCCTTGTGAGGAAAGTTATGACCAACCTAGACAGCATATTAAAAAGCAGAGACATTACTTTGCCAACAAAGGTCTGTCCAGTCAAGGCTATGATTTCTCCAATGGTCATATGTGGATGTGAGAGTTGGACTGTGAAGAAAGCTGAGTGCCAAAGAATTGATGCTTTGGAACTATGGTGTTGGAAAAGACTCTTGAGAGTCCCTTGGACTGCAAGGAGATCTAACTAGTCCATTCTAAAGGAGATTGGCCCCTGGGTATTCATTGGAAGGAGGGATGCTGAAGCTGAAACTCCCATACTCTGGCCACCTAATGTGAAGAGTTGACTCATTGGAAAAGGCTCTGATGCTGGGAGGGTTTGGGGGCAGGAGGAGAAGGGGAAGACAGAGGATGAGATGGGTGGATGGCATCACTGACTCGATGGACATGAGTTTGAGTGAACTCTGGGAGTTGGTGATGGACAGGGAGGCCTGACATGCTGTGAATCATGGGTCGCAAAGAGTCGGACACGACTTAGCGACTGAACTGAACTGTAAGACAAGTAATTTTAAAATCATTTTTCATACACTAGGCTTTCAACCTGATTATGTGTGTATGTGAGTCATCTCTTCAGATATTTTGCCCATTTTAAAGTCAGATTGTTTTCTTGTTGAGTTTTAAGTACGCTTTTGTATTTTAGATAATACTCGTTACCAAATGTGCCTTTTGCAGGTATTTTCTCTTGGTTTGTGACTTATCTTCACATTCCCTTGACATTGCTCTTCACAGACTGAATTTCTTAGTTATAATGAAATCCAGCTTACTAATTACTTCTTTCATAGACTATGCTTTTGGATTGTATCTTAAAAAGTAATTGCTATATTTAAAATCATCTAGATTTACTCCTGCATTATTTTTTAGGAATTTTAGAGATTTGTGTTCTACACTGATATTTTTGATAATTCATTTTGAGTTAATTTTTATAAAAGGTGGAAGTTCTGTGCCTAGATTCTTGTGGGGTTTTTTCAGGGCAGGAGGTGGTGGGGAGAATATGGATGCCTAGAAGTTCCAGGTTGTTTGTTGAAAAGACTCTCTTTGCTCCAGTATGTTGTCTTTATTCCTTTGTCAAAGATTAGTTGTCATTAGAGTATTTATATGCATCTGTTTCTGGGCTTTCTATTCTTTTCCATCCTTTTATTTAGTCTTTTAAAATTGCCACACTGTTTTGATGACTGTAGTTTTATAGTGAATCTTGAAATCGGGTAGCATTTGTCTTTCAGTTTTGTTCTTCTACTTCAATATTGTGTTCTCTCAGTTTTTAAAATGTATGTAATATGGATCTTTATCAAAAGAGCTCAAGCTCATTTTCCAGGGACTATTATATAGGCTTTATCTTATTTAAATGTTACAAAAATTTTTGTGGGGAAAATTAAAACCTCTTAAATATGGAATTTGTATTCATGATTCATAAGGGTAAAAAAAATTTATAGTAAGCAAGAGAGCTTAAAGTTTTAAACTTTTAAATATGATTCCAGATGGCATACTTTAAGATTTTTCTTCTTTTCCTTTCCCCTCACCCCCTTTCTCCCTCCTACCCTTTATTCCTTTCTCTCTCCTTTTATTCCTTATTTCCTCGTTCAGGCTTCCCTGGCAGCTCAGCGGCAAAGAATCTACCTGCAATGCAGTAGACATGGGTTTGATACCTGGGTCAGGAAGATCCACTCGAGGAGGAAATGGGAACACACTCCAGTATTCTTGCCTGGGAAATCCCATGGACAGAGAAGCTTGGTGGGCTTATGGCCCACTGAGTCACAAAGAGTCAGATGTGACGGAGTGCAGGCCAGAGATTATTATAGGCACAAGAGCGAACCTGTGGAAAAAAAAAAATAACAAATCTAATTCAGCCTTTTTACAGCTTATAGTCAACTATGGGGAAGTGATTGGAAGGTTGGGAGAAAACAATAAAAAAAATAAATCAGAAAACCATATATTAGATTGTAATAATTCCTCTGGAGAAAAATTAAGCAAGTAAAGAGGATAATAAATACAGGAATGTCATTGCAGTTTTAAATATGCTCATGAGAGTATGCTTCTGCTAAGAAGGTACCAGTTGGGCAGAGACTTAAGTAAGGAAAGAGCTGAAATGGCATAGTCATAACTGAGAGGAAAAGTTTCTAGGCAGAGCAACCATCTACAAAAATGTCCTAAGATAGTAACATACTTGGATTTTTTGAAAAAAGGGAAGAAGAAGACAAAATAAGTGAAGAAAAGTATGGTAGGGATGAAATCGGAGGAATAATTAGATGCTAGACTTTGTATAATATTTTTAGGCCCAGATCTACACAATATTCTTAATGGATGAGTTTCCTCTACTAGTTATTGTTCAAACTTCTTAAGAGACTCAGTCTCAATTTAAGCAATATTTCATAAAGTTTTTGTTTATGATCTCATGGATTGTTTAAAAAGCACATACTACTTTACTTAATCTGACTTTGAAAAACTTTTCATTTTGCTAGACTCTGACTATACTGTAGTTGCTACTTATGCAGTTTAACTATGAACATATTGACAAATTAATATGGATTTGTCAGCTTATTGAATTATTGGAATGAAAATTTTGACCAATCTTTAATATTGATATTTAAGTCTAAAACTTCCATTTCCAATAGAGCTGAATCTATAGAAGGAACCCTTTTAAGTTTACCTGTATAAAACATTAAGTTTAGAGACCAAGCTAGGCATGAAAATTGTCAAGGAGTGATATGTGTATGTATTAATATATCCCTAAGCATACATCTGCTCATTGAGCATCTCTTATCAGAGGTGATCAAAAATCTATGAAGGAAAATTTTAACTTCTAATTAGAATGTGGAAAATTACAAAAGATACCACTGTTGCTTGAACAAAACCTTTTGGATGACTATGGGGATTATAGTTGTTATTGTTGTCCTGTGAAAATGTTTTGGTTTTAACTCATTTAAGAACTGATAATGAAAAAAGCCAAAAACATGATGAACTAAGTTCCAGAAAGTAATGAGCCCTTAATTGGCGCATAGAAAGCTTTGACTACTTCTAATACCTGGTGGATACTAAGAAGAGGAGAGATATACCATAGCCTGCAGTAATGAGAAACTATTTGACCCTTTATGAAGAGCCCAGTCACACAAAGCACAGGTCTTCACCCACCTGTTTAATCTTTCCCATGAGTTGTCACTTATTGTAATGCAGTATTGTGCTCAAGTCTGGGAGGAGAAAGGGAAATTTGAATGATATTTCTGTTGAGCACATAGGCCCTTCTACAAGAAGAGCAAGGCAGGGGCCTGAAATATGAGACAGCCAGGAGAGATTTAAGAAGTCCTCTGTGACATTCCAGGCCTTTGCAGACAGTAAGACAGCTCTTTCCTAAAGGCTCAGAAAGATGGGGCAAGCCTGGAGGGCAAAGTGAACTCCTCAAGTTCCTCCCTAAAAGCTAATAGCTAGGCATTACAGCAGTCTGAAATACTGGAGAATTGACTATAAAACAAAACTGATGTCAGTTCTACTATTTTCTATTGGTTAAAACAAATCACAGGGTCAGGGCCCAATTAAATGGTCAGAGAAGGGAACTCCTCCTCTTGAGAGTTGCTGAAAAATGACATTGCAGTGTCATGTGGGAGTGATTTGTTGGCAGGAAGACCAGGATGTTTTGATAACCCAGAAGAAGAAAAAGAGTTCTGAACTAAGGGAGTGACACTGTTTAGTGAAAAAAGAGGACAGGCATCAGATGGGAGAAAATTTTGAAAATTTAACCAACTGGACTTTGTATCAATTATTAAACTTGTGGGAAACATATGAAAACATAAGTTTATCAACTTGTATTAGTACAGCTAGACTTTTGACATTTCACTTGGCATAATTTTTTGACTGTTTTGATATAATCTCCATAATTACCTCATTTGAAGGCTTCATGAAGCTTTATACACTTCATTTGGACATTGTCACTCTTCCTTTATCATTGAACATGTATCAGTGTTCAGGTATCTATGTTCATTTATCAATGAACATGTTCATTATAATGAACATGATAAACATGTTCATCTGTCTCTAAAAAAAATTAAAATATTTTCTGTAAGGTTTCACTTGTATAGAATATTGGTTACACTTTAAGCAATCATTTTCTCTATCCATATATGGAAATATTGTAGCTAGATATATTGATATTTTTACCATTTTGTTTCTTATATCTCTGCTAGAATTTCTATATATTTGAGTGAAATGTGAATCAATTAAAATTTTGATCTTATATAAAAAAGTCAACAGGTAACATAGGAAATCCAGAATCTTACTTTAGTGATGATACAACAGTAAAGCAAATTACATTTTATAACACAAAGTGCTAGCATTGACCAAATGTGAGTAAGTAAGAGAACTGCCACCAGAATGTCTCTCAGAAATCATGTGATATATGAAATTTCTTTGTCATCCATAGATGAATAGAGTAAGCTTGTTCTGAAGCAAAATCTTGAATTTCTTCTTCCCTTAACAGACAACCTTAGGAAATATTGAATCTTGAAAATATTCAATACTGAATATTGAATCTTAAAATGAGCATGTAATTCCTCACTGTTTTGAATTGAGACTGTCATTTTAATGTGACTCTGACATTTTAATAGTTTTATGTCATTTCTATTGCTCCTTTAAAAAGCATATTTATCTAAAATTATTTCATGTCAATGAATAAAATATTTTTAAAATAATGTAGCTCACACATTTAAATGGGGGATTAACATCACTATGAACTGAATGTTTATGTCCCCCTGCAATCCATATGTTGAAGCCCTCATCTCTGGGGTGATGGTATTTGGAGGTTGGGCCTGGGAAGTAAAGTCAAGAAAGTGGAACCCTCATGAATGGAATTAGTGTACTTAGACAAGACTCAAGAGAGATTTTCTCTCTCTGCCATGTGGGGTTAACGTAAGAACATGACTATCTGTGAAATCAGGAAAAAGTTCCTCACCACTGACTATGTTGGCATAAAACATTAGAATAAATACCTTGATCTTGTACTTCCTAACCTCCCCAAATTTGAGAAATGAATGTTTATTGTTTAAGCTACCCAGTCTATGGTGTTTTGTTATAGCAGCTAACTAAGGCAGACATGTAATTAAATCTGTATCTCAAAGGATTCCCTCATTTCTTTTCTGACTGTTGCCCCCTTTGATAGAAGACTCATTAATTTTATGTCACTTGGAATAAATAGGTGATTAGAAAGGGCTAGTAGCAAGTAGAAATATTTTTTCTATTTTGTTTTCATTTTTCAAAATTCCAACACGCTTAGGCTGAGATCGATGAGAACTGCCCACTGTTAAGGTCAGTGTGGCCTAATTAGTTTTGCTATATTGCTACTGTAATTTTGCTTGACATGACATTGAGGGGAGGCTCAGAAAGTAATCAGCATCTAACAACCATGATGAGGATTAGTTACACCTAGTGACAGAGTAATTAGCAACTGTATGTACCACTTAATATGAAGGGGAAGACAAACTGTGATGCCCTTTCCCTTGTAAAAATATCAGTGATTGTCCCATTCTTACTAAAAAAACTTTTAATTCATGAAAACGTCTCAATAATAAAAATCTACATGTTATACAGATTATAAATATCCTGGACTGATTGCAGGTTTAAGAGATGATGTGACTTGGTAATTTATCAAATTCTCTGGTACTAAACTGTTTTCAGATTCTATGCCACAGAAATCTATCTTATTTTTGAGATTTGGTAAAAGCTACTTGTGAAATGAAATGAACTTTAATATCTCTTTAATGACCGTATTTCCTTTCAAGAGTTTATTTAGAGATGTATTCTAGGACAGTGACTTTTCTTTGAATGTATGTTGGAAAGACTTTAGTCAGATCTTTTTCTCAAAGCTGAAGTGAAGACAAACTACTCTAGTTCCTTGGGGATCTATTTTTTCTTGAATATATAAGAAATAATTTACCTAGATTCCAAGATTTGTTCTTATTTTTTCACAAACTCCTTGATTGATGTATTCACCTCATTAGGTTGGTCTGTTGAAGTGTATGATTCATAATATTTTAATTTCTTGAGCATTTATTTATTTTTGAAGATAGAACAAGATTTAATCAAATTCCAAAATGTTTCCTTTTTTTCTCAAACACTATTCTATTTTGAATTGTTTCTTAGCTGAGTGATTCTTTCTGTTGAAGTTTAAATGATTTCTCCTGATTCATTGCTCAGACTTAATAGTCTTTTTACTATTCTTTGTAGTGATCCTTTGTACACTTGACAACAGAATTGTTGTCATTTTTTTTCTCTCCATAGAAATAACAAATAATTTCCAGTCATTGGTTTTCTTCAAGGAATCCATGTCCTCATTTGTGCAGTTTGGTCATAGAACTGTAAAGTTGAAATTTTCCCTTTGAATATGTCAAATACCCACAGAATTCTACTGATGGGAAGTAAAATAATAATTATGAAATAAGTTAATTTATGTTTTGATACTCTTTAGAAATACTTGATATCCTCTGTGTGGTGAGACTATAGATATTGCCAAAGCCTAAAATTAGTAATGGTGATTAACTAATGGCCAAATGTCTACTTCCTTTTTAAAATACAGTAGAATGCTGCCTTTTCAATCTCTAATATCACTTGAGAAATTTTTTAACATCATCTTTCAAGAAATTATCTACACAAATGTGTATAATTACTTTATCTTCCCTTAGGCTGTTTCTCCTATAGGAAGGAAACCCTGTTCTCACAGCAGAGAATTACCTGGTTTGGTTTATTTGTTTGTCTGTTTGAAAGGAAAGTAATATTTATTGAGACACAATTTATAGTATAAAATACACCAGGTATACACACTTTTAATCACACCATGAGTTTCCCTCACAATCTTTTTTGTTGAATTCTCCCCATCCTGACCAGAGGCCCGGCAGGCACAAATCCTCTTCTTGTCACTTTAGTATTGTCTATTCTTAAATTTTGTATGAAGAAATACATTTCACATATACTCTTTTGTGTCTGGAATATTTCCCTAAACGTAATTCTTTTGAGATTCATCCACATTGTTATGTGATTCTGTATTTTATTCCTTTATATTCCTGCATTATATTTCATGGTGTCTGGATATACCACAATTTATTTTCACTCTCTAAGGAGACTAGGATTGTTTCCAGTTTGAGTCTATTTAAATAGAGCTGTTATGAACACTTGGGCTTCCCAGGTGGTTCAGAGGTTAAAGCATCTACCCGCAATGCGGGAGACCTGGCTTCAATCCCTGATTCGAGAAGAAACCCTGGAGAAGGAAATGGCAACCCACTCCAGTATTCTTGCCTGGAGAATCCCATGGACAGAGGAGCCTGGTGGGCTACAGTCCACGGGGTCGCAAAGAGTCGGCCACGACTGAATGACTTCACTTTCACTTTATGAACACTTATCTGTGTCTTTTTCTGAACTCATATCTTTAGTTCCCTTATGCAAATACCTAAGAGTGAAATTAACTATTCTTAGATAAGGAAATATCAACTTTATAATAATCTGTCAATATGTTTTCCAAAGTTGTTATACCTATTTTATATTCTCATCATTGGTATATGAGAAGTCTAGCTGTTCNTGACTTCACTTTCACTTTATGAACACTTATCTGTGTCTTTTTCTGAACTCATATCTTTAGTTCCCTTATGCAAATACCTAAGAGTGAAATTAACTATTCTTAGATAAGGAAATATCAACTTTATAATAATCTGTCAATATGTTTTCCAAAGTTGTTATACCTATTTTATATTCTCATCATTGGTATATGAGAAGTCTAGCTGTTCTTTATCAGTACTTATTCCTGAGATTATAAATTTAATCACACTAATGGATATGTAATAGTATGTCATTTTGTTTTTAATTTGCAATTCCATGGTAATTAGTGATGATAAGTACTTTTTAAGTATTTCTTAGTCTTTTCTATATCTGCTTTTAAAAAGTTTTCAAATTATTTGCTCATTTTTTAATTATCTTTGAATTGCAGCATTTGCTTTATACGTTCTATATATTTTATATATATAATATGTATAACACATATATAATTTTTGAAGTATCTGTTGTTTATTTTTCTTCAGAGAATCTCTTAAAAATAAAAAGTTTTAATTTTGATGAAGTCCAATTTGTAATTTTTTCCTTTATGAATTTTAAAAATCTTATCTAGGGAATCTTGGTCACTGAAAGATCAGATATTTTCTTCTGTATATGATTCATTTTGAGTAATTTTTTTTCATGAGGGAAAATAATAAGTTTTAAAATGCACATCTAGGTGTTCTAGCCCCATTTCTCCATTGAAATGCTCTATTACCTTCTTAAAATCAATTTCCATACAATGGTGAATTTATTTCTGAACTCTCTTTTCTGTTCATTGATCTGCATGTTTATCCTTAGTCCAAGTCACATTGTCTCAATTGATTCTATGGTAAATCTGAAATCAGGTAGTTAGGGTCCTTTAATTTTGTTTTATTTTATTTTTTCTCCTAGAATTACTTTGGCTATTTCAGATCCCTGGCAATTCCATATTCATTTTAGCTTCAGCTTGTCAAATTCATCAAATGATTTTATGCATTTGATTAGAATTACCCTAATCCTATAGAAATTTTTGAAAGAAAATAACATCTTAACAATAATGAGTCTTCTAATTCACGTACATGGTACATCTCTTCATTTATTTAAATTATCTTTCTTTTCTCTTGGAACTATTTTTATAATTGTCAGTGTATGATCTAGGCAGACTGCCTACAAGTTATAAAGTTTCAAAGTGAGTATGAGAACACGAGTCTAGATGAGGGTATTCAAACACTATATGAGATATAAAGCACTATGGAAGGCAAATCTGCATGCTGATATGTGTGAAATATGGACCATGGTCATATAGAAAGATGTTTTATCAGAATTGGTTATGTAAGGATTATGTTTTATTTTTTTTTTTAGGATTATGTTTTATCAAGCATATCTACCATGAGTGATAGATTTTTGACTGTATTGCCAACAAAGTGTAACCTGGCCTAATTCTATCCACAGTAATAAGTTAAAGTGGTATAACTCAGACAGCAATGATTACACCAAAAAGGTAAGCTCAACTTGACTGTCACTGCACAGTCCAAAGAACCATGTAAAATTTATCATGCAAGTAAAAAGCACAAGAAAATTCTATAGTTAAATACACTGTGCAACTGATGTGTGTCTTTTTCCCCAAGGAGTTGGGAAATCCTTACCCAGTTGAGATTAAAGAAAAATGTGCTATACTTAGGCTTCTCTGAACCTTTTCATTTCTTATCATCATTACTATTGAAAATTAACCTAATTTACAACAGAGATTCTGTCTCCCTTGCTTACAACCAAATTGCCAATCCCTCACAGAATGCTTTATCCAGTATCTGGAGCATTTTGAGTACTTAACAGACACTTGTTTAATCATTATATATGTTTTCCTTGGTCTCTGTCATTTGGAAGTTTACTCTAATATACTTCCACTAAAATCTGTTTTCTTCTTTCATACATTTATTTGTATATGAAATAAAGATTTATTGAATATTCATATATACCAGGATCTATATTAGGTTCCAAGAAAACAAAAGACAAAACCAAACAGAACAGATGTTGTCCTAACTGAAGGAATTTTTCATTCTCTAATTGGTCAGCAATAACTCCTTAACTGGGCTTCCCAGGTGGCGCTAGTGGTAAAGAACCCGCCTGCCAATGTAAGAGACATGAGACCAGGTTTCCATCCTTGGGCCAGGAAGATCCCCTGGAGGAGAGCACGGCAACCCACTCCAGTATTCTTGCCTGGAGAATCCCACAGAAAGAGGAGGCTGGGGGGTTACAGTCCATAGGGTCGCAGAATTGGAGACGATTGAAGTGAATTAATATGCATGCAGCTCCTTAACTAGAAACCTCATCTGCTTTCCTTTATCCATAGTTAACTGCTACAGCAATAGATTCAGAAACAGTTCCTTATCTCCAAGGCTTTGGTTATATAGATTTCTTCCATGTCTGTTACCAAACTTCCATTACTTTGTCTAATAATTCCTACCTTTGGTACATTTCAAATTTGGCTTTTCTTTGAAGCACATTTCTCAGATCCTGGACCAAGATTCTCTGTGTTACAGTAATTCCTATTATCTGATTTCTTCCCTTGAGTGATTAGCATTTTGACTCTGACTTAGATTATAAAATCTTGGAGTATATGACCATATCTCATCAATCTATATTATGTAACATAGTAGAGCTCACTATCACACTGGAAATTGTGATTTCTTTCCATTCACTGCACAGCGTTCATTGCCTATTTACCTTAGAATGATTTTTTTGTTTGGTACTTCATTAGACTTCCCCAAAGAAACAGAACCAGTGAGACATCTGTGCATTTAGTTATCTATGAATCTATGTATATATCTATTGATCAGTTGTTTGTTTCAGTTGCTGTGTCATGTCTGACTCTTTACCATCCCATAGACTGTAGCCTGCCAGGTTCCTCTGTCCATGGGATTCTCCAGGCAAGAATGCTGGAGTGGATTGCCTATTCCTTCTAGAGAGATTTATTTTAAGGAATTGGCTCAGAGTTTGGGGGACTGGTGAGTCCAAAATCTATTCAGCAGTCTAGTGGGCTAGAAATTCAGGGAAGAGTTAATATTACAGACTTAAATCTAAAATCTGTAGGCTGGAAACTCAGGTAGAGTTTCAATGTTGCAGTTTTGAGTCATAATTAGTGCTTTGAGAATTTTTTGCCCTTGCTTTTAGGGCTTTCAACTGTTTGTGTAAAGCCTATCCACATTATGAAGGGACATCTACTTTCCTCAGTTTACTGATTTAAACGTGAATCACATCTGAAAGTAGTTTCATAGCAACATCTAGACTGATGCTTGACCAAACAATTGGGTACCATAAGCTATTAAAGTTGACACATATAAATACATCACAATTGCTTTATCCTGTGTTTTCCTGTTCTTCCAGCTATGTGATTTTCACTGATTGATACATTAAGTGTTAGTCACTCAGTCACGTCTGACTCTTTGTAACCCCGTGGACTGTATAGCCCACCAGGCTTCTCTGTCCATAGAATTCTCCAGGCAAGAATACTGGAGTGGGTTGCTGGCCTCTTAAATAACCCTAGAAACTGATGAGACAAAAATTTTCACATTGTGTACAACAGAGAAAGACCTCATCCCTGTGCAGAAGTCTCAAATCTTAAAACTACTTTCTATACCTTTCTTTCAAACATTACTCCTACTGGAGCTACATGTTTGAAAGTCATTCTGTTTACATGTGTACCTAAAACACTTGTCAATAATATGTTTGTTAACTTGTGGGCTTTTGCCTTGTGGACCCAATCAGAGATCTATTCTCTAACTAAACATCCAAACTGGAGGAACACAAGCTTTCTATGCTCAATTATTTTTCAGTGAATAGAAACTTGGGCACTAAATGATGGAATCACATAACAATGTAAAAATATAGGAACTGAAAGCTCTTAACAATAATAGCACAATAAGATGTCAATTTTTAATAGTGTGTCCTATGTGCCAGCATGTGTAAAGCATCCTTAATGTTTTAGAAATATTGACTCATGAATTCTCACAAATATCTCACAAAAAATATATTAGCCTCCCTAAACAGGTGAATACATTAAAGATTTAAAAGTTTAAGCTATTTTTAAGGCTACATACACAACATTTTGAAGCTATGTATCAGTTAGCTATTGCCATATCAATGCTGCATTTATAGTGGATTAACTCAAGGGCTGACACCAATTATTTCTTCTCCATTGTACATCTGCGTGGTTTGACTGGGTGGATCTGCTTCAGGCTATAGCTCCTCACTGAAGGTAGGGCTTATGTCTATTCCATGTGTGGGGCCCAGTCTGAGTGGGCAGTGGCAACTCTTATGGAAATGGCAAACTGCGTCAAGCTCAAAGTCAAAAGTATATCTGTCTCTTTTCACCCTAACTTGTGTGAAAGTCAAAGGTTGTCCCAGTTATCATTACTGTGTTATCAACCAACCAAAACTCACTGGTGTAAGACAAACATTGTATTATGTTTATGGATTTTGTGGGTTCCAAATCTGAACAGGGCACAATGGGCCTGATCTGTCTCTGCTCTATGTTGTCTAGGGTTTTAATGGGGAATGCTTGAAGACTGAGGGTGACTTCACTAATGGCTGAAGGCTGACATCACTATGGCGCCTTCATTCACAGATACAGTACCTGGGCTGAGATGACCAAATTCTGGGCTTAGCTGGAGCACAGCTTGGAGCACTCCCACTCTCCATGTCTCCTGCACTTCCTCCAGCTCCTTATTGTGTTATGAGAGGTAGTGTTCCAGGAGACATGTGGAGAATGAATGTTCCCAGAAAAGGAGGCAGAAAATACATGACTTCTGTGTGTCACAGTCTTTTATTAGTTGCAATCATAACTCCTTTCAGAAGAGTGTCACAGAATTTGAAGATATGTTTTAAAACTTCCTTGAAATTGAGTTACTATATCCCTGAGATATGAAAGAGAAGTGGAGGAGAGACTTGAGTTGCATAGAGAACCCAAGGAAGAGAGGGCAAAAATAAGAGGAAAAGAGGAGGGAGTTTCTTGCATAGTTGATTGTTTCTGGCAAATGAGTCTCCATCTAAAGTGCTTACTGAGTAAACACTAGTTAGTTTTGGAAGTTTTACCTCTGCATTCAGTTGATTATTAAGACTGAATTCACTACCTTCTGCCTCTTTCCACTACTACCCCTCCAAACCCTTCAAAGGTAATTCTGCAATGGCTGGTTTCTGTTGACATTCACAGTGTTTATAGTCATCTCTGACTTCATCTCTTCCTTGTGATTATGACCAGCTTCCTGGGAGTGTGGCAGTTGTACAAGGCCCTGTCCTGAGAAGGACCTCTCATTTGGTTTAATTTTATGCTCTGCTCATCTGGGTAGTCTTAATTTTATTTTGAACATAAATTTTTTAAGTGAAGTCTGGTATATTTTGTTAGCATTTTGATTTGAATGTGTGTTAGTCATTCAGTCATGTCTGACTCTTTGTGACCCCATGGACCATAGACCATCAGGCTTCTCTGTCCATGGAATTCTCCAGGCAAAGATACTGGAGTGGGTAGCCATTTCCTTCTCCAGGGGATCTTCTCAACCCAGGGATCAAATCCAGATCTCCTGTATTGCAGGCAGATTCTTTACTACCTGAGACACCAGGGAACCCTGAAGTCTGGTAGAACAGTGAGCAGGTACATGAAGAGAGTTGAGACCCAGATGGCAAGTAGGCCACTCTTCTGACCCAGTAGCAGCTAGGCACAGAGGGTGGTGCAAGCAGCAGTTGTTCTGAAAGGCACATTTTTGCCTCAGAGAAGTCTGTGGGTCCTGAGGCCCTGAGAGGAAGGCTCGGTGGAACCTGGCCCAGATTGGAGGTGGTGATGCCAGCAGAAGCAGCAGGAGTGACCATGGGAGAAAGAAAATGATCCACTTGGGGGCAGCAGCAGGCCCCACAGTGGGAGGCCTATTTGGAGCCTCGACCTGTCATGTCTGTGTGATTACAAATTCTCTAGCTAGCTGGAACAGGAACTACTAGCACTCAGGAAATAAACTTTCAATGAATATCACAAAATGCATGTATATCCATGGACAGTAAAATAAAGCATATCAAGGAGATTTTAGAATTTATCAAAAATTTTAAATCTCTGGTTTTGACCAGTGATATGACATTGGAAAGCAAATATCCACAGCTTAGAAGTAGAAATTAAATTTAAAGATCATCCTATAAAACACTGGTGAAAGAAAGCAAAGAGGACACTAATAGATGGAGAAATATAAACTGTTCATGGATCAGAAGCATCAATATAGTGAAAATGAGTATAATACCCAAAACAATCTATAGATTCAATGCAATCCCTATCAAGCTACCAATGGTATTTTTCACAGAGCTAGAATAAATAATTTCAAAATTTGCATGGAAAAAAAAAAAAA
>SJYX01008800.1:0-21474 GCA_006410675.1 Oreotragus oreotragus | reverse complement strand
CCCCACGCTTGACTGTTGTTTCATGCATGTTTTATGTTTTTTTGTTGATTCAGATGAGAGGGTAAATCTCATCTCTGTTATCCCATTTTTGACAGAAGCCAAGTCCTTAGGCTTCTAATTTTCATTTTTATTGTTTTTGTAATTAGAAATATTTGGTTCATTTTCAAATTTTCCTAGTAATTTATCTTATTCTTTGGTTTGATATCCCTCTTTATTTTTAAATATTTTAAATATGCTTAAAACATTAAGTATGTTATTTTATTTAAATATTATTTAATTAGACAAACTATTATTTAATTAAAATGATTATTAAATAATAATTAAATACACTAATATTTAATATTTAATTAGATACATAAAATATTGAATACATATTTGTGAGTATATTAAATATATTCAGGCTATAAGTATTCTCTTTATTTTCTGGGCACCTGCTTATTGTATCTTTTGTGTTTGTGTTTTGACAGTTTTACTGAAAATCACATTTCTTTGAATTTAAACTATAAATTTGGGAATTTTATATTTGGGAAGAGGCTCACTTTCTCCAGGAAGAATTTTATAGTAGGCTTCGTACAAAGTTTTTTTTTAACCAGTGTTGTATTCATGACCACTATAATTCCCTTGGCCTAGGTTCATATGCAGCCATAGGTTTCCAGCAGCTAGATGCTTCCCCTCAAAAGTGACTAGGTTCCTCTTGTTCTCTGGCTGTAGTCTTTCTCCAGCACCACAGGAGGTGGCTAGGCCTCAGGCAAGCCAAACCCAGTAACGTGATAGGGTTACTATCCCAGGAAAATCTTCAGTGGGTGATCCCACATATTGAGAAATATTCCAAAGGTTTTCTTAGGTAACTAGTGTAAGAGAGCCTCATTTTTTAAGAATTATTTATTAATGGCAAATTCTTGGCCTTCTCTCTGCTTTTTTTTTTGCTCCTATTATCACCTGTCCCTCCTGAAATCATCTCCAAATTAAACTGCCTACATCTGACTTTTAAAAATTGTCTTCATTTTTGCACAAAGTGATGCATTAGTCAGCATTCTCCAGAAAAATAGGCCAATAGAATATATATATGTGGAGAGAGAAAACAAGAGAGACTCTATGTAGGGTACATATCTATACCTATATATCTCTTTATCTACCTATCTATATATAAAGATTTATTATGAGTATGGGCCCATGTAATTATGGAGTGTAAGAAATCCCATGATCTGTCTGTCTGTGGCTGGAGACCAAGGAGAACCAGTGGTATAGTTCTAGTCTGAGTCTGAAATACTGAGAACCAGAAGAACTGATGGTATAAGTTCTAGTCCAAGTCCCCTAGGCCTGAGAACCTCTGAGATCTGATAAAGTAAGTTCCAATCCAGGTGCAAAAGACCAATGTCCTTACTTGAAAACATAGAGGACAAAAATTCCTTTACCCCACCTTTTGTTCTATTCAAGTTTCCAACAGATTGGATGAGACCTATCTTCACTGGAGAGAATAGTCTACTGATTCACATGAATCTCCCACAGAAAACACCCTCACACTACACCTAGAATAATGTTTAACCAAAAATTTGGGCACCCTATAGCCCAGTCAAATTAATGCATAAAATTAACAGAGATAAGAACCTACTATATATATATTTTTTTCCATTAAGGATGGTGGAAAGAGACTTACTGCACCTTTACAGTAACAGATCAACTGTAGATACCTGTCCCTCCTATTAAACAGCTCAACTTGAATGCACCTGAGTCTTATTGTTTATCTCCCAAGTTCTACAAGGAACTAAAAATGAAGTTCTAAAAAGTATTTATGAGGTTTACCTATGATCTCAAGGGCTAAGTTTAGGGCACAGCTTTCTTTCTGGATTCCCTTCTTGGCTAGTTTTGTTTTTGAATAATCTTTTGTTCTTGCCAACTTAGAAATTCATAAAAGAGAATATATATGTGTGTGTTTGCAATGTGTTTATGTGTGTGTGTGTAGTAGGGTCAGTAATGTATCTAGCAGGGCATACTGATGGACGTGGCAAATCACAGCTTTTTCATAATAAATGAAATGATGTTCTTCTTTACAATTATTTTTGTATTCACTAGCTTCAACTTTTATTCAAATTCACCTAAAAATACACTCTCTTGAATTTTTAAACATTAAATAGTAGACAACGGCCAACACTCTCTAGAATTAAAAGTAATGTTTTCTCAAGGATTTACATATATATGATCTTTACTGTAGATATCCAGTAGAGACTGTATTAGCCCTTGGTTCCTTTTGTTGCATTATCATGAAGAAAAGTTCCATTAAAAGTTTATTGGGATAGAGAGCTGAAATTCACCATTTAACAATTTTTAGAAAACTAGAAATGTGCAAAAATGGACAATTTTCATGATATTTAAATGTATGTTAATGTTCAGTTTATTTGGACTTCATTCATTTTGCTGAACATGTTTTATACCTTAGTATTCATTTTATGAAGTGTAAAATGCATGCAAATGTATGCCTCATCAAAATGCTGGTCAGATTTTTGCTTTTGATTTTGTCTGTTGCTTTAGATGCCAATTTTCCCTAATGTATATGGGATATTAGTAGTGTGACTTATGATTATTTGAAAATTCATAATAAATTATCCTAGCCTCAAAGTGAAAAATCTACCTTGCTCAATAATAAAATAGTGAGTTGTTTTATATCCTTAAGTGGCATCATGGGGTTTCATTAATTTATTTCTTTATTCAGCAAATATATACTGACCACCTACTATTTCAAGGCAAAAAGGGTATAATAGTGCGACGTTAAAGAGAGATAGTGTCTACTTTCAGGGAGTTTATAGGTCAATAAATGAGACTTTAACTTAATAGATAGAATTAACAGTAAGCAATTACATGTTTTGATAAGTTCAGTGAAGAAAAATAAAAGTGATCCCAAGAAACTGTATCAGAAATACCTGGCCTGGATGCAGGATCACAGTGTTCTCTCACTTTTTTTTCTTTTACTTATTTATTTTTAATTTTTTAAAACTTTTAATTTTATATTGACAATTAGTTGTGTTAGTTTAAGGTACACAACAAAGTGAGTAAGTTATACATATGTGTGCTAAGTCACTTGTCTGACTCTTTGCAATCCCATGCACTCTAAACCCACCAGGCTCCTCTGTCCATTGGATTTTCCAGGCAAGAATATTTAAGTGGGTTCCCATTTCCTTCTCCAGGGAATATTCCTGACCCAGGGATTGAATCCACATCTATTATGTCTCCTGCAGGCAGGCAGGTTCTTTACCACTGAGCTAATAGGGAAGTTCTCTCTCTCTCTCTCTCTCTCTCTCTCTATATATATATATATATATATATATATATGCATGAATTCTTTTAAATATTTTTTCCCAATTAGACTGTTACAGAATACTGAGCAGAGTTACCTCTGCAATGCAGTAGGCCCTTGTGTTCTCTCTTACAGTGATGCTAAGACATGAAGGACAAGAGGTATCAGTGAAAATTCAGGATAAGAGTAGTCCTGTAAAAGGGACAAATAGGAGATGAAGAAGAGCTTTGCTGACAAGACAGCAAGGCTGAATTCAGGAGAGTGATCTAGAGTGAAACTCATGTGGGCAAAGACCAAGTCAACTGAATTTTTTAGACCATGTTAAATTTTTGAGATTTTTCCAAAGTAAAGTGGAAAGCAAACTGTTTTCAGGCTTTAAACTACGAAATTGCATGACGGAACTTTTGCTCCTAAAATTTACTTTGATTTTTTTGTGGAGAATGGATTTAAGGAGACAATGGTGGGAAATAGGCACTAATTAGAAATGCAAAGAAGGCAGACCCAATAGGCTAATGGACTGAATACCTAACCTTACCATCCCACAGTGTCAGTTTATTCCACTGTTTATACACTCATAAATTTCAGTTATATTCCTAATATCTGTGATGGTCTCCAAACTGTAACAATAATTTAAAAATATTATTTACATACAAACCACTTTGTGAAGAAGCTCCAGCAAGGTGGTAGGTGCTGGAGCAGCAGCTGCACGGTGCTGGAGTGGCTGTGAGGAGATACCCTACATCCAAGGGCAGAGAAGCCCCAGCAAGATGGTAGGAGGGGTGTAATTCTGTTTAGAATCAAACCTCATAGCCACCAGAGATGCTCAGAGGGCTCAAACAAACCTTGTGCGCACCAATACCCAAAGATGCCATAGAGACTGAGACAGAACTGTGTCTGAATGTCTCCTGGGGAGATATGGGTCAACAGTGGACTGACAAAGGGAGAGGGGCTCTGGGTTCAGCAGACGTGGGTATGGCATAAATTCTCTTGGAGGAGGCCTCCATTATCCCACCATAGAGCCCCCAGAACTTACACAGGACTGGGGAAACAGACTCTTGGAGGGCACAAACAGAAACTTGTATGAACCAGGACCCAGGAGAAAGGAACAGTGACCCCACAAGAGAATGACCCAGACTTGCCCGTGAGTGTCCAAGAGTCTCTGGTGGAGGCATCAATCGGCAGTGGCCTGCTGCAGGGTTGGGGGCATTGAGTGTAGAAGTGCCTGCCTGGGAGCTTTTGGAGGGAGTCCCCATTTTCTTCATTACCTTCGCCATAGTTTGAGTGAGTGAATGAGTGACCAAGAGTGACTCATCTAGCTCAGTCTGTCCTACTCTTTGTGACCCCGTGGACTGTAGCCTACCAGGTTCCTCCATCCATGGGATTCTCCAGGCAAGAATACTGGAGTGGGTTGCCATTTCCTTCTCCAGGGGATCTTCCCGACCCAGGGATCAAACCCTGGTCTCCCACACTGGAGGCAGATGCTTTCACCATAGTTTGGCCACAGGTAAATAACAGGGAGGGAACACAGCCCCTCCCATTAATGGAAAATTAGATTAAAGATTTACTGAGCATGGCCCCACCCATCAGAATAAGACCCTGTTTCCCTCTCAGAGAAACCAGAGATCGAGTTGACAACATCCACTGGGTCATGGAAAAAGCAAGAGAGTTCCAGAAAAACATCTATTTCTGCTTGATTGACTATGCCAAAGTCTTTGACTGTATGGATCACAATAAACTGTGGAAAATTCTTCAAGAGATGGGAATACCAGACCACCTGACCAGCCTCTTGAGAAACCTGTATGCAAATCAGGAAGCAACAGTTAGAACTGGACATGGAACAACAGACTGGTTCCAAACAGGAAAAAGAGTACGTCAACGCTGTCTATTGTCACCCTGCTTCTTTAACTTCTATGCAGAGTACATCAAGTGAAACGCTGGGCTGGAAGAAGCACAAGCTAGAATCAAGATTGCTGGGAGAAATATCAATAACCTCAGATGTGCAGATGACACCACTTTTATGGCAGAAAGTGAAGAGAAACTAAAAAGCCTCTTGATGAAAGTGAAAGAAGAGAGTGAAAAAGTTGGCTTAAAGGTCAACACTCAGAAAGCGAAGATCATGGCATGTGGTCCCATCACTTCATGGGAAATAGATGGGGAAACAGTGGAAACAGTGTCAGACTTTATTTTTTGGGGTGTCCAAAATCACTGCAGATGTGATTGCAGCAATGAAATTAAAAGACACTCAGTTCTTGGAAGGAAAGTTATGACCAACCTAGATAGCATATTCAAAAGCAGAGACATTACTTTGCCAACAAAGGTCTGTCTAGTCAAGGCTATGGTTTTTCCAGTGGTTATGTATGGATGAGAGAGTTGGACTGTGAAGAAAGCTGAGCGCCAAAGAATTGATGCTTTTGAACTGTGGTGTTGGCGAAGACCCTTGAGAATCCCTTGGACTGCAAAGAGGTCCAAACAGTCCATTCTAAAGGAGATCAGTCCTGGGTGTTCTTTGGAAGGAATGATGTTAAAGCTGAAACTCCAGTACTTTGGCCACCTCATGCGAAGAGTTGATTCATTGGAAAAGACTCTGATGCTGAGAGGGATTGGGGGCAGGAGGAGAAGGAGACAACAGAGGATGAGATGGCTGGATGGCATCACTGACTCGATGGACATGAATCTGAGTGAACTCCGGGGGATAGTTATGGACAGGGAGGCCTGGCATGCTGCAATTCAGGGAGCTGCAAAGAGTGGGACATGACTGAGTGACTGAACTGAACTGAACTCCCTCTCAGTCAGTCTCTTCTATCAGGAAGCTTCCATAAGCCTCTTATCCTTATCCTTTAGAGGACAGACAGACTGAAAATCACAATCACAGAAAACTAACCAATCTGATCACATGGACCACAGCCTTGTCAAAATCAACGAATCTATGAGGCATGCCATGTAGGGCCACCCAAGATGGACGGGTCATGGTGGGGAGTTCTAACAAAACGTGGTCCACTGGAGAAGGGAATGGCTAACCACTTCAGTATTATTGCTTTGAGAACTCCATGAAAAGGCAAAAAGATAGGACACCGAAAGATGAACCCCCCAGGTTTGTAGGTGCCCAATACGCTTCTGGAAATCAGTGGAGAAATAACCCCAGAAAGAATGAAGAGACAGAGTCAAAGCAATAACAACACCCATTTGTGGATGTGACTGGTGATGGAAGTAAAGTCTGATGCAATAAAGAGCAATATTGCATAGGAACCTGGAATGTTAGGTCCATGAATCAAGGCAAATTGGCAGTGGTCAAACGGGAAATGTCAAGAGTGAACATCGACATTCTAGGAATCAGCAAACTAAATGGACTGGAATGGGTGATTTAATTCAGATAATCATTATATTTNAAAGAGCAATATTGCATAGGAACCTGGAATGTTAGGTCCATGAATCAAGGCAAATTGGCAGTGGTCAAACGGGAAATGTCAAGAGTGAACATCGACATTCTAGGAATCAGCAAACTAAATGGACTGGAATGGGTGATTTAATTCAGATAATCATTATATTTATGACTGTGGGCTAGAATCCCTTAGAAGAAAAGGAGTAGCCATTATAGTCAACAAAAGAGTCTGAAATGCAGTACTTGGATGCAGTCTCAAAAAAGACAGAATTGTCTCTGTTCATTTCCAAGGCAAACCATTCAACATCACAATAATCCAAGTCTATGCCCCAAACAGGAATGCTGAAGAAGCTAAAGTTGAATGGTTCTATGAAGACCTAAAAGACCTTCTAGAACTAACACCCCCCAAATATGTTTTTTTCATTATAGGGGACGGGAATGCAAAAGGAGGAAGTCAAGAAAAACCTGGAGTAAGAGGCAAATTTGGCCTTGGAGTACAGAATGAAGCAGGGCAAAGACTAATAGACTTTTGACAAGAGAACACATTGGTCATAGCAAACACCCTCTTCCAACAACACTGAGAAGACCCTACACATGGACATCACCAGATGCTCAATACTGAAATCAGATTGATTATAGTCTTTGCAGTCAATGATGAAGCTCTATACAGTCAGCAAAAACAAGACCGGGAGCTAACTGTGACTCAGATCATGAACTCCTTATTGCCAATTTCAGACTGAAATTGAAGAAAGTATGGAAAACCGATAGACCATTTAGGTATGACCTAAATCAAATCCCTTATGATTATACAGTGGAAGTGACAAATGAATTCAAGGGATTAGATATGATAGAGTGCCTGAAGACCTATGGATGTAGGTTTGTGACATTGTACAGGAGGCAGGGATCAAGGCTATCCCCAAGGGAGAAAAAAAATAAAAAGGCAAAATGGTTGCCTGAGGAGGCCTTACAAATAGCTGTGGAAAGAAGATAAATGAAAGGCAAAGGAGAAAAGGAAAGATAAACCCATTTGAATGCAGAGTTCCAAACAATAGCCAGGAGTGATAAGAAAGCCTTCCTCAAGGATCATTGCAAAGAAACAGAGGAAAATAATAAAATGGGAAAGACTGGAGATCTCTTCAAGAAAATTAGAAATAACAAGGGAACATTTCATGCAAAGATGGGCACAATAAAGGACAGAAATGGTGTGTCCGGGAGATGGTGATGGACAGGGAGACCTGGCGTGCTGCGATTCATGGGGTCGCAAAGAGTCGGACACAACTGAGTGACTGAACTGAACTAACAGAAGCAGAAGATATTACAAAGAGGTAGCAAGGATTCACAGAAGAACTATACAGAAAAGATCTTCATGACCCAGATAATCACGATGGTGGGAGCACTCACCTAGAGCCAGACATCCTGGAATGTGAAGTCAAGTGGGCCTCAGGAAGCATCACTATGAACAAAGCTAGTGGAGGTGATGGAATTTCAATTGAGCTATGTCATATCCTAAAAGATGATGCTGTGAAAGTGCTACACTCAATATGCCAGCAAAATGGGAAAACTCAACAGTGGCCATGGGACTGGAAAAGATCAGTTTTCATTCCAATCCCAAAGAAAGGCAATGCCAAAGAATGCTCAAACTACACAGTTGCACTCATCTCAAGCACTAGCAAAGTAATGCTCAAAATTCTCCAAGCCAGGCTTCAACAGTACGTGAACTGTAAGCTTCCAGATCTTCAAGCTGGATTTAGAAAAGGCAGAGGAGCCAGAGATCAAATTGCCAGAGATCTGTTTTTGATCATTAAAAAGGCAAAAAAAGCAATAGGGTTCCAGAAAGCATCTACTTCTATTTTATTGACTATGCCAAAACCATTGACTGTGTGAACCACAACAAACTCTGGAAAATTCTTAAAGAGATGGGAATAACAAACCACCTCCTGAGAAATCTTTATGCAGGTCAGGAAGCCACAGTTAGAACTGAACATGGAACAACAGACTGGTTCCAAATCAGGAAAGGAGTATGTCATGGCTATATATTGTCACCTTGCTTATTTAACTTATATGCAGAGTACATCATAAGAAACGCTGAGCTGGAGGAAGCAACAGCTGGAATCAAGATTGCCAGGAGAAATATCAGTAACCTCAGATATGTACATGACACCACCCTTATGTCAGAAAACTTAGAACTAAAGAGCCTCTTGATGAAAGTGAAAGAGGAGAGTGAAAACATTGGCTTAAAGCTCAACATTCAGAAAACTAAGATCATGGCATCTGGTCCCATCTCTTCATGTCACATAGATTGGGAAGCAATGTAAACAGTGACAGACTTTATTTTTCTAGGCTCCAAAATCACCAGATAACTGCAGCCATTAAATTAAAAGACACTTGCTCCTTGGAAGAAAAGCTATGACCAACCTAGAAAACATATTAAAAAGCAGAGAGATTTCTTTGCCAGAAAGGTCCATCTAGTCAAGGCTATGGTTTTTCCAGTAGTCATGTATGGATGTCAAGGTTGGCCTGTAAAGAAAGCTGAGCACCAAAGAACTGATATTTTTGAACTGTGGTGTAGGAGAAGACTCTTCAAAGTCCCTTGGACTGCAAGGAGATCCTACCAGTCTATCTTAAAGGAAATCAGTCCTGAACGTTCATTGGAAGGACTGATGCTGAAGTTGAAACTCCAATACTTTGGCCATCTGATGTGAAGAACTGACTCACTGGAAAAGACCCTGATGCTGGGAAAGTTAAAGGCAGGAGGAGAAGGTAACAACAGAGGACAATATGGTTGGATGGCATCACCAACTCAATGGATATGAGTTTGAGTAAGCTCTGGGAGTTGGTGATGGATAGGGAGGCCTGGCATGCTGCAGTTCATGGTATCACAGAGTTGGACACAACTAAGGAACTGAAGTTAACTGAAAAAGATAANGAAACTCCAATACTTTGGCCATCTGATGTGAAGAACTGACTCATTGGAAAAGACCCTGATGCTGGGAAAGTTAAAGGCAGGAGGAGAAGGTAACAACAGAGGACAATATGGTTGGATGGCATCACCAACTCAATGGATATGAGTTTGAGTAAGCTCTGGGAGTTGGTGATGGATAGGGAGGCCTGGCATGCTGCAGTTCATGGTATCACAGAGTTGGACACAACTAAGGAACTGAAGTTAACTGAAAAAGATAAAAGTGATGGAAAATACAAAGGTTGTCCTTTGGAATACCACTGTATGGAGAATGGGAAAATGACCCAGAAGCCGGCGTTTATGGAGACTCAGAACCTGGGGTTTTGAGAGAAGTCAATAGAAAAGAAGTCTAGGAACCATTGTAAAGATCGACTGATTTATTTCCCAACCCCTCTTTCTTTTTCTAAGTACGTATATATGCAAGAATAATGGAGATATTTCTTTTCCCTTCATCTTTTGTCAACTCAATAAAATATTCATATACTTTGTTGTTCTGCTTTTTGTCCTGCCTAAGTTACTGCTACAAAAAGAGAGGGGGGAACTCTTAACTCTGTTAACAAACTATTTAAAATACTACCACTTCAGATAATCTAAGGTGATATGAAAACATGGTTTTGGGAAATATGAAAATGGGGAATTTGTAGATTTTAAACTCTTCATTTTTTCAATGGTAAGCTTCTACCCCTTCCCAATAATCTTTTTTTTATTTGACTTAGTTTTAAGTGATCAACTGATTTTTATTCTTGGCAAATATCATTACTATTTTAAATATCTGCTTCTTCAACTGTATTGAATAATTTTTTGCCTTGAAAACTGTGCAAAACTAAGCATACGCTTACCATGTAGTCTAGCAATTGCACTCCGTATATCAATTCCTTTGGGAGTCTGTTCAAAAACCTACACCAATATATTTATAGTAACTTTATTCATAATTGCCAAAACTTAGAAGCAACCAAGATGTCCTTCAGTAGGTGAATGGATAAATAAACTCTGGTGCATCCAGATAACATAATATTATTCAGTGCTGTAAAGAAATAAGCTATCAAGCCAAAGAAATATACGGAAGAAACTTAAATGCACATTAGTAAGTGAAAGAAGCTAATATCAAAAGGCTACATACTTCATGATTTTAACTATGACATTATGGAAAAGGCAAAACTGTGGAGATAGTTAATTGATGCCAGGGGTCAGGTGGGGCAAGGATGAAGAAGTGAAGCACAGAGGAATTTTAAGAGTGAAAATACTCTATAGGATACCATAATGGTGAGCACATGCCACTATACATTTGTCCACACCCACAGAAGGTACACTGAGAAGGAATTGGCAGGCCACTGCCATATTCTTGCCTGGAGAATCCCATGGACAGAGTAAGGTGGGGTACAGTCCATGGGGTCACACAGTTAGACCCAACCGAAGAGAGTTAGCACAACACAGCAGATAGAATGCACATTACCAAGGGTGAACCATAATGTAAACTAGATTTGGGGTGATTATGGTGTATCACTCTAGGTTTTTCAGCTGTAACACATACACCACTCTAGTGGGGATGTTGATAACATGCATGCTATGCAGGTGTGGACTTCCCTGGTGGCTCAGACGGTAAAGTGTCTATCTACAACACGGGAGACCTGGGTTCGATCCCTGGGTCAGGAAGAATCCCTGGAGAAGGAAATGGCAGCCCACTCCAGTACTCTTGCCTAGAAAATCCCACGGACGGAGGAGCCTGGTGTCCATGGGGTCGCAAAGAGTCAGACAGAACTGAGCAACTTCACTTTCACTTTCATGCAGGTGTGGAGAAATATCTGTCCCATTTCCTCACTTTTGCTGTGAGTCTTAAGCTGCTCTAGGAAAATGAAATCTGAATTTTAAAAATGTATGGACTGATGAATCTTGCTCTGGAAAAATTCTTAATTTTAAGAAGAAATTAAGATAATTTTAATTCTTCTGATTATTGATATACTATGATTTCTGATATAGAAGTAGCTTTTAAAATTCTTATAGAAAATATTACTTTCTGATTTAAAACTAAAGGACTTTCATAGACAGCTCTCTTGTTAAGGATCCAGAGCTCTGACCACATTTTGGCCTTTTATTTTTATATATTTATTCATCAATTCAATAGATATTTCTTATCCCAGTGGGTGGAGGCCGAGATGAAGCACAAGCTGGAATCAAGATTGCCAGGAGAAATATCAATAGCCTCAGATAAGCAGATGATACCACCCTTACTGCAGAAAGCAAAGAAGTGAAGATCCTTTTGATGAAAGTGAAAGAGGAGAATAAAAAAGCTGGCTTAAAACTCAGCATTCAAAAAACTAAGATCATGGCATCCAGTCCCATAACTTCATGGTAAATAGATCGGGAAACAATGGAAACAGTGACAGACTTTATATTTTCTTGGGCTCCAAAATCACTGCAGATGGTGACTGCAGCCATGAAATTAAAAGATGCTTGCTCCTTGAAAGAAAAGCTATGAACAACCTGGACAGCTTATTAAAAAACAGAGACATTACTTTGCTAACAAAGGTCCATCTAGTCAAACCTATGGTTTTTATAGTAGTCATGTATGGATGGAAGAGTGGGACAGTAAAGAAAGCTGAGTGCCGCAGAATTGATGCTTTTGAACTGTGGTGTTGGAGAAGATTCTTCAGAGTCCCTTGAACTGCAAGGAGATCCAACCAGTCCTGAAAATTCATTGGAAGGACTGATACTGAAGCTGAAGATACAATCCTTTGGCCACCTGATGAGAAGAACTGACTCACTGGAAAAACCCTGATGCTGAGAAAGATTGAAGGTGGTAAGAGAAGGGGATGACAGAGGATTAGATGGTTGGATGGCATCATTGACTCGATGAACGTGAGTTTGAATAGTAAGCTCCAGGAGTTGCTGATGGACAGGGAAGCCTGGCGTGCTGCAGTCCATGGGGTCGCCAAGAGTTGGACACAACTGAGCAACTGAACTGAACTGATGGACCTTCTTTGTATTAGAGATGGTTCAAGATTCTGCATATATGCATCAGTGAACAAGCAGATAAAACCCCTTAGCCTCATAGGGAGATATGATAAAAGTGGTTTGGTTTGTCTCTTTCCTTTTAATTTGAGATCCCTATAAATAGTGTCAGCACATTATTTTGTAAACCTTTTAATTTGAGATCCCTATAAATAGTGTCAGCACATTATTTTGTAAACCGAGATACTTCAGATAGTTGAAGGGACTATCATTAAGAAGTATCCTGAGACCATGGTCTGGCATGCAGCAGTCCATGGAGTCAGAAAGAATCAGGGATGAATGGTAATCCTATTATAAAAATATTGGTTCATTGTATTGGAAGAGTGTCCAAAGATTTTGAACCAGTTACAAAAATATACACACTGGAAAAAATAAATGATTTGAGGACTCCTATAGCTTCCTGAGAAACTTGAGGCATGTACCATTTATATTTGATTTCTAATGCTAGGAAACATTTTTTATAGGGGATGCTTCAATTCAAACAACTACTAAAATGCGGCTTAGGCATGGCTTGGGGCTATAATGCAATATACTCCCCTGAGGTTCTTGTTCAGAAATGGGAGACTATTGTTCAGAATCACTGTGCTACTTAATATCCTCAAACAGCTTTCACTTTTTTCCCCTGAAAAATGTTAGGGATTTTCTGAAAATTGGTTTTTATGATCAAAGGCTATCTACTCTCAAAAGTGTCTTCAATAAATTATCAAAGATCTTCCCTGCCGTTTCTTTAGGATATATTGGGTTTTTCCCACCACGTTTACTTTAGCTGAGTTTTGTGTTTCAAAGAGAGCAAGTAAGAAAGAGACAGAGAAAATGTGTAAGTTACTTGGGTTTCTTCCAATACACGATTGCATTTTATTTAGGCAGACAAGGCATGTAACAACTTGGAATGTGTTTTGTTGTTTTTGTTTTGTGTCTGATGGGTGGCAAGGAGATGGGGTTGTATGCTTGATTGGAAAGGAAAATTCATCTTATTTTAATTGAAATACCTAATTAAATTTCTGTGGAATCATAATTTACACTGCTTGTGTTTCTTATTGCCATATTTTAGCCCTTGTATTCCTATTTGAAATATGATAATTTACTAGTGGAAATTGATCTGGAAGAGAGAACAGGGCAAAATTTTGCACCATTTGATTCACTAGTTAAATCTTTAATTTAGTGCTGATGTTTAAATGCTACCAGTGAGTTATTTCCCTGACACCATCAACGAGTGTCATTTGAGTGATGCACTTTATTAGTCTAGTTTACTGTATTCTACTAGTTTAGGTTTTCTTCTTTCTCACTGATTTATTTAAAGCAATAGGATCATAATTAATAGAAGCAGCAAAATGAGCCTTCAGCAAATTAATTATAATTAGGCATGCCATGCATTTGAATAATAATCTGGATGATATATTTATAATGGTGAAAGCTGTTGTGTGGATTAAAATGATAAAGGCAGTTTTAGCAGGGAATTGGGGAGGATATATAACTTAAAAATGCTCGCAAGCTGTCCTTTAGTCTAATTTGGCTCCCAGCTGTGATTCAAGTTTTGATATGAAGCTATTTATTTTGAGTTCAATTGTCATAAACACCAAGTTACAGATATTATGTGGTGCCAATGTATAATATTTGATTAGTGAACTGTTCCAAAATATAATATTGTGCTTTTTAAATTATTCACTCTACCAAAATTTGCCAGTAATATTAAACTAGATGAAAATCCTTTTTGTATAACACTGTAATAAAGTGAGCAGACATTTTACTTATTTTTTACACTAAATTTTAATAATATAGTAGTTATATATAGTTAATATAGTGTATGGGGGAGTACTCAGGATTTCTTGGTAGCAATCTTTAATCTATGATTGAATTAATCAGTNCAAAGTAATGCTCAAAATTCTCCAAGCCAGGCTTCAACAGTACGTGAACTGTAAGCTTCCAGATCTTCAAGCTGGATTTAGAAAAGGCAGAGGAGCCAGAGATCAAATTGCCAGAGATCTGTTTTTGATCATTAAAAAGGCAAAAAAAGCAATAGGGTTCCAGAAAGCATCTACTTCTATTTTATTGACTATGCCAAAACCATTGACTGTGTGAACCACAACAAACTCTGGAAAATTCTTAAAGAGATGGGAATAACAAACCACCTCCTGAGAAATCTTTATGCAGGTCAGGAAGCCACAGTTAGAACTGAACATGGAACAACAGACTGGTTCCAAATCAGGAAAGGAGTATGTCATGGCTATATATTGTCACCTTGCTTATTTAACTTATATGCAGAGTACATCATAAGAAACGCTGAGCTGGAGGAAGCAACAGCTGGAATCAAGATTGCCAGGAGAAATATCAGTAACCTCAGATATGTACATGACACCACCCTTATGTCAGAAAACTTAGAACTAAAGAGCCTCTTGATGAAAGTGAAAGAGGAGAGTGAAAACATTGGCTTAAAGCTCAACATTCAGAAAACTAAGATCATGGCATCTGGTCCCATCTCTTCATGTCACATAGATTGGGAAGCAATGTAAACAGTGACAGACTTTATTTTTCTAGGCTCCAAAATCACCAGATAACTGCAGCCATTAAATTAAAAGACACTTGCTCCTTGGAAGAAAAGCTATGACCAACCTAGAAAACATATTAAAAAGCAGAGAGATTTCTTTGCCAGAAAGGTCCATCTAGTCAAGGCTATGGTTTTTCCAGTAGTCATGTATGGATGTCAAGGTTGGCCTGTAAAGAAAGCTGAGCACCAAAGAACTGATATTTTTGAACTGTGGTGTAGGAGAAGACTCTTCAAAGTCCCTTGGACTGCAAGGAGATCCTACCAGTCTATCTTAAAGGAAATCAGTCCTGAACGTTCATTGGAAGGACTGATGCTGAAGTTGAAACTCCAATACTTTGGCCATCTGATGTGAAGAACTGACTCATTGGAAAAGACCCTGATGCTGGGAAAGTTAAAGGCAGGAGGAGAAGGTAACAACAGAGGACAATATGGTTGGATGGCATCACCAACTCAATGGATATGAGTTTGAGTAAGCTCTGGGAGTTGGTGATGGATAGGGAGGCCTGGCATGCTGCAGTTCATGGTATCACAGAGTTGGACACAACTAAGGAACTGAAGTTAACTGAAAAAGATAAAAGTGATGGAAAATACAAAGGTTGTCCTTTGGAATACCACTGTATGGAGAATGGGAAAATGACCCAGAAGCCGGCGTTTATGGAGACTCAGAACCTGGGGTTTTGAGAGAAGTCAATAGAAAAGAAGTCTAGGAACCATTGTAAAGATCGACTGATTTATTTCCCAACCCCTCTTTCTTTTTCTAAGTACGTATATATGCAAGAATAATGGAGATATTTCTTTTCCCTTCATCTTTTGTCAACTCAATAAAATATTCATATACTTTGTTGTTCTGCTTTTTGTCCTGCCTAAGTTACTGCTACAAAAAGAGAGGGGGGAACTCTTAACTCTGTTAACAAACTATTTAAAATACTACCACTTCAGATAATCTAAGGTGATATGAAAACATGGTTTTGGGAAATATGAAAATGGGGAATTTGTAGATTTTAAACTCTTCATTTTTTCAATGGTAAGCTTCTACCCCTTCCCAATAATCTTTTTTTTATTTGACTTAGTTTTAAGTGATCAACTGATTTTTATTCTTGGCAAATATCATTACTATTTTAAATATCTGCTTCTTCAACTGTATTGAATAATTTTTTGCCTTGAAAACTGTGCAAAACTAAGCATACGCTTACCATGTAGTCTAGCAATTGCACTCCGTATATCAATTCCTTTGGGAGTCTGTTCAAAAACCTACACCAATATATTTATAGTAACTTTATTCATAATTGCCAAAACTTAGAAGCAACCAAGATGTCCTTCAGTAGGTGAATGGATAAATAAACTCTGGTGCATCCAGATAACATAATATTATTCAGTGCTGTAAAGAAATAAGCTATCAAGCCAAAGAAATATACGGAAGAAACTTAAATGCACATTAGTAAGTGAAAGAAGCTAATATCAAAAGGCTACATACTTCATGAACTATGACATTATGGAAAAGGCAAAACTGTGGAGATAGTTAATTGATGCCAGGGGTCAGGTGGGGCAAGGATGAAGAAGTGAAGCACAGAGGAATTTTAAGAGTGAAAATACTCTATAGGATACCATAATGGTGAGCACATGCCACTATACATTTGTCCACACCCACAGAAGGTACACTGAGAAGGAATTGGCAGGCCACTGCCATATTCTTGCCTGGAGAATCCCATGGACAGAGTAAGGTGGGGTACAGTCCATGGGGTCACACAGTTAGACCCAACCGAAGAGAGTTAGCACAACACAGCAGATAGAATGCACATTACCAAGGGTGAACCATAATGTAAACTAGATTTGGGGTGATTATGGTGTATCACTCTAGGTTTTTCAGCTGTAACACATACACCACTCTAGTGGGGATGTTGATAACATGCATGCTATGCAGGTGTGGACTTCCCTGGTGGCTCAGACGGTAAAGTGTCTATCTACAACACGGGAGACCTGGGTTCGATCCCTGGGTCAGGAAGAATCCCTGGAGAAGGAAATGGCAGCCCACTCCAGTACTCTTGCCTAGAAAATCCCACGGACGGAGGAGCCTGGTGTCCATGGGGTCGCAAAGAGTCAGACAGAACTGAGCAACTTCACTTTCACTTTCATGCAGGTGTGGAGAAATATCTGTCCCATTTCCTCACTTTTGCTGTGAGTCTTAAGCTGCTCTAGGAAAATGAAATCTGAATTTTAAAAATGTATGGACTGATGAATCTTGCTCTGGAAAAATTCTTAATTTTAAGAAGAAATTAAGATAATTTTAATTCTTCTGATTATTGATATACTATGATTTCTGATATAGAAGTAGCTTTTAAAATTCTTATAGAAAATATTACTTTCTGATTTAAAACTAAAGGACTTTCATAGACAGCTCTCTTGTTAAGGATCCAGAGCTCTGACCACATTTTGGCCTTTTATTTTTATATATTTATTCATCAATTCAATAGATATTTCTTATCCCAGTGGGTGGAGGCCGAGATGAAGCACAAGCTGGAATCAAGATTGCCAGGAGAAATATCAATAGCCTCAGATAAGCAGATGATACCACCCTTACTGCAGAAAGCAAAGAAGTGAAGATCCTTTTGATGAAAGTGAAAGAGGAGAATAAAAAAGCTGGCTTAAAACTCAGCATTCAAAAAACTAAGATCATGGCATCCAGTCCCATAACTTCATGGTAAATAGATCGGGAAACAATGGAAACAGTGACAGACTTTATATTTTCTTGGGCTCCAAAATCACTGCAGATGGTGACTGCAGCCATGAAATTAAAAGATGCTTGCTCCTTGAAAGAAAAGCTATGAACAACCTGGACAGCTTATTAAAAAACAGAGACATTACTTTGCTAACAAAGGTCCATCTAGTCAAACCTATGGTTTTTATAGTAGTCATGTATGGATGGAAGAGTGGGACAGTAAAGAAAGCTGAGCGCTGAAGAATTGATGCTTTTGAACTGTGGTGTTGGAGAAGATTCTTCAGAGTCCCTTGGACTGCAAGGAGATCCAACCAGTCCTGAAAATTCATTGGAAGGACTGATACTGAAGCTGAAGATACAATCCTTTGGCCACCTGATGAGAAGAACTGACTCACTGGAAAAACCCTGATGCTGAGAAAGATTGAAGGTGGTAAGAGAAGGGGATGACAGAGGATTAGATGGTTGGATGGCATCATTGACTCGATGAACGTGAGTTTGAATAGTAAGCTCCAGGAGTTGCTGATGGACAGGGAAGCCTGGCGTGCTGCAGTCCATGGGGTCGCCAAGAGTTGGACACAACTGAGCAACTGAACTGAACTGATGGACCTTCTTTGTATTAGAGATGGTTCAAGATTCTGCATATATGCATCAGTGAACAAGCAGATAAAACCCCTTAGCCTCATAGGGAGATATGATAAAAGTGGTTTGGTTTGTCTCTTTCCTTTTAATTTGAGATCCCTATAAATAGTGTCAGCACATTATTTTGTAAACCTTTTAATTTGAGATCCCTATAAATAGTGTCAGCACATTATTTTGTAAACCGAGATACTTCAGATAGTTGAAGGGACTATCATTAAGAAGTATCCTGAGACCATGGTCTGGCATGCAGCAGTCCATGGAGTCAGAAAGAATCAGGGATGAATGGTAATCCTATTATAAAAATATTGGTTCATTGTATTGGAAGAGTGTCCAAAGATTTTGAACCAGTTACAAAAATATACACACTGGAAAAAATAAATGATTTGAGGACTCCTATAGCTTCCTGAGAAACTTGAGGCATGTACCATTTATATTTGATTTCTAATGCTAGGAAACATTTTTTATAGGGGATGCTTCAATTCAAACAACTACTAAAATGCGGCTTAGGCATGGCTTGGGGCTATAATGCAATATACTCCCCTGAGGTTCTTGTTCAGAAATGGGAGACTATTGTTCAGAATCACTGTGCTACTTAATATCCTCAAACAGCTTTCACTTTTTTCCCCTGAAAAATGTTAGGGATTTTCTGAAAATTGGTTTTTATGATCAAAGGCTATCTACTCTCAAAAGTGTCTTCAATAAATTATCAAAGATCTTCCCTGCCGTTTCTTTAGGATATATTGGGTTTTTCCCACCACGTTTACTTTAGCTGAGTTTTGTGTTTCAAAGAGAGCAAGTAAGAAAGAGACAGAGAAAATGTGTAAGTTACTTGGGTTTCTTCCAATACACGATTGCATTTTATTTAGGCAGACAAGGCATGTAACAACTTGGAATGTGTTTTGTTGTTTTTGTTTTGTGTCTGATGGGTGGCAAGGAGATGGGGTTGTATGCTTGATTGGAAAGGAAAATTCATCTTATTTTAATTGAAATACCTAATTAAATTTCTGTGGAATCATAATTTACACTGCTTGTGTTTCTTATTGCCATATTTTAGCCCTTGTATTCCTATTTGAAATATGATAATTTACTAGTGGAAATTGATCTGGAAGAGAGAACAGGGCAAAATTTTGCACCATTTGATTCACTAGTTAAATCTTTAATTTAGTGCTGATGTTTAAATGCTACCAGTGAGTTATTTCCCTGACACCATCAACGAGTGTCATTTGAGTGATGCACTTTATTAGTCTAGTTTACTGTATTCTACTAGTTTAGGTTTTCTTCTTTCTCACTGATTTATTTAAAGCAATAGGATCATAATTAATAGAAGCAGCAAAATGAGCCTTCAGCAAATTAATTATAATTAGGCATGCCATGCATTTGAATAATAATCTGGATGATATATTTATAATGGTGAAAGCTGTTGTGTGGATTAAAATGATAAAGGCAGTTTTAGCAGGGAATTGGGGAGGATATATAACTTAAAAATGCTCGCAAGCTGTCCTTTAGTCTAATTTGGCTCCCAGCTGTGATTCAAGTTTTGATATGAAGCTATTTATTTTGAGTTCAATTGTCATAAACACCAAGTTACAGATGTTATGTGGTGCCAATGTATAATATTTGATTAGTGAATTGTTCCAAAATATAATATTGTGCTTTTTAAATTATTCACTCTACCAAAATTTGCCAGTAATATTAAACTAGATGAAAATCCTTTTTGTATAACACTGTAATAAAGTGAGCAGACATTTTACTTATTTTTTACACTAAATTTTAATAATATAGTAGTTATATATAGTTAATATAGTGTATGGGGGAGTACTCAGGATTTCTTGGTAGCAATCTTTAATCTATGATTGAATTAATCAGTCAATCCACTTTTATGACAAATTTTACATAATGTTATTGTAAGAAAATAATTCTAGAGAGTGGATTGGTTTTTGTCCTTCTCAACTACCTGGTACTTATATTTTTGTAAAGACAGTCATGGTCATCTATATTCAGTGCCCTAAATAACCTTCTTACATCCTCTCCACATTGGGTTCTGAAGCTAGCCATATCTCCAATGGGAATGATTAAATTCCAACTTGATCAGGGCATTCCTACCTCAGACGATAGGGGAAAGTACTAGAGAAGTAAGCTGTAACAGAGTCCAGTGATGAGAACTGAGATCTACTTGGGAAATACTTTAAAATGCATGGTAATTTAAAGAGTTCAGAGTCATAGAGGTTAAAGAGATAGCAATCAAGAGCTCCGGAGAAGGCAATGGCAACCCGCTCCAGTACTCTTGCCTGGAAAATCCCATGGGCGGAGAAGCCTGGTAGGCTGCAGTCCATGGGGTCTCTGAGTCGAACACGACTGAGTGGCTTCACTTTCACTTTTCACTTTCATGCATTGGAGAAGGAAATGGCAACCCACTCCAATATTCTTGCCTGGAGAATCCCAGGGATGGGGAAGCCTGATGGGCTGCCGTCTATGGAGTCGCACAGAATCGGACACAACTGAAGCGACTTAGCAGCAGCAGCAGCAATCAAGAGCTCAGAGGGAGTCAATGCTATCAAGTAATTTTAGTGAGAAATGAGTATATATGTGTGTATGTGTGTTTGTGAGTGTGGGGATTAGGTGCTGATTAAGTATAGGGAATTAATTCCTTATTCATCATGTACAAATTGTTTTATCATAAGTGTTTCTCAACCTGTTTCACATTATAATCATTTGGAGAGCTTTTTTTAAAATTTTATTTTACTTTACAATACTGAATTGGTTTTGCCATACATTGACACAAATCTGCCACAGGTGTACATGAGTTCCCAATCCTGAACCCCCCTCCCACTTCCCACCCCATATCATCTCTCTGGATCATCCCTGTTCACCAGCCCCAAGCATCCTGTATCCTGTATCAAACATAGGCTGGTGATTCATTTCTTACATGATAGTA
>SJYX01008799.1:0-15305 GCA_006410675.1 Oreotragus oreotragus | reverse complement strand
TGACCCAGTGACCTTGCTGAAATGACTCAAGTGAGGAGCGAAGGCATTAGTGATTAGTGGGTTCTAGAAGGAGGATTCTGAGGTCACTTATTGCCAGCCAGAGGTAACAAGCCCTATTTTCTCCTCCCTCCCTCTCCTTCCTCCCACTTTCCCTGCCCTTTCTTCCCACTAGTCCCCTCCCTTGCTAATCCTTTCCCCCTCCAATTCCCTCCTCTTCTCATTTCACCTTTCTTTTAAAATCAAAGATCCCAGATATTTATTAATCATGTTATCTGTCACTCCTGTAATAAATCTCCCATTTGTATTTATACTGAGAAATAAAACTGTCTTCATGGCCAACGTCTTATGGTCGAACATGTGTGGGAACCCCAGTAGTCTGTGCTGACTGATGATCAGGTGTTTGATTTTATTTTTACTTAAAAATCAGCGGTTAACATAGTGATATCCTAAAGCCTAGCTCTAGGAATCATGTGGCCTGAGAAAGCCAGGGGCACGCACTGCAGATCATCATCTATCAAATGCTCACATCTTTCCAGCTCTCAAGTTTCCAAAACCCTGGCAGTCTCCAAAAGCAGTGTGTTGTTTCCACAGCTAGAAGGATCTGGTCTGAACCCCTTCAAGTGGTGCTTATTTGTATATCATTGTCTGTGACACTGGTAAGCTGCCCTCTCACCCTGTTGCACAGCTGTCAATTCCTAGCAGTCTTGGGAAAGTTCATTCTGTTGAGAAAGAGGCTGTGTACTTGTGAGTGCTTTCACATGAATGTTTTCACATGATATACTTTTGGATAACATTTGAATTGTAAATTTTGCCCTGTTTTCTTTACATCTGAATGAAGAAGAGATTTCTCTCTTCAATCTGGTATCCTGAGTTGATGATATTCATTCATTCACTTGTTTACCCTGCCACCCTTACACAATCATTTATTCACTCGTACACCTACTCACCTACCCAGTGTTTCATCATGAAACAGAATACATTTTCTTGAGCCTCTTCCTGGCTGTATGTTAATCAAATCGCTTAGCTTTTCTGTGTTGTCTGCAAAAGAAGAGGTTTTCACTGTGGTGGTGGTTGGCACTTTTCTAGTATGTCTTATTTATGCATGTTTGTGAGGTATTGTGTTTTACTCATTCTTCCAACAGATTTTGTTTTTCTTTTTTTACAGAGATGGTATTTCTTTATTTGCATAATTTTTCATTTTTGGCTGTGCCTGGTCTCACTGCTACACGGGCAGCTCTCTAGTGGCCACGCACAGGCTGCTGATTGCAGGGGCTTCTCTCGTCGCAGAGCACAGGCCCCGGGGCGCTGACTTCCATAGGTGTGCGCATGGGCTCGGGAGTGGCAGTTCCCGAGTTGAAGAGCACAGGCTGAGTGGTAAGAAGGAATCGATTTGCAGAGCCAGCGCAACAGGGCCTAGAATCAGCCCACATCAGGCCTTTCTGAGCCACGGAAGAAGCTGAAGGTGCTGGAGCAGAGTGAGTTTGGGAAGAAAGACAAGGGATGGACTCAGGAGGAGAGGGAGGCCAAAAGGTACAGCCCTGAGAACCAAACTCGTGAGGCGGAATGTGCTCTAAACGCAGAAGCCAAAGGAGGCTCTTATGCGGGCCACCCCCAGGGTCATTCTTGATGCCGTGTGGATGGTGCAGGCACAGGAGAGAGCAAGGAGCTCTCACTGAGGAGCAGGGAGTTTGGGTCTGAGGATTATCTGCTCCAGATTCTTGCTGGAGGGTTGTTGAGAACGTAGTTGCCCGTGTGCAAAGAATATAGGTCCCTAAGTTAAGCAGCATCAAAATCTTTGGAAAAGAACCTGGGAATCGCAAGCAGAACTCTTATGCACATTGAAATCTGAGCACATTTTTAAAACTGTGCACATTTTTAAAACTGATGGACAGATGTATATGAATAGCAACATTTAAAAAAAAAAGCAACAACAACTTAAAAACTTTTGGCTGAAGTATAACAGTGCTTTTTGTTCATTTGAATTAGTCAACTTCTTACCATCTACCTTAAATAATCTGTTCTCTAACTGAAGTGTTTATAACTTTAAGAATATAGAAAGCAGTGAAGGAGATGGGAATAAATATTTCTCACTTATTTTCAATATTTCAAAACATATCCAACTAAAAGGTTATATTAGAAAATAAAAACTCTTTGTATATTTATGAAAACTTGAAATATTTTGCTTTTACCTAAAATTCTACCAACTCTGTACGCTAAAGGTGATTATATAATGTGGTCCAAAATGTCGTATTTACAATTACATACTTTTTGTTCTAAAACGTTAAAAATTATGAGATTCCAAAGGATGATTCAAAAGAGTGCTTAAGAGGACTGTCTTTAACTTTAGAAACATGGGTTTAAATTAAAACTGTTCCTCTTTCTATAAGCAACACACTCCAGTATTCTTGCCTGGAAAACCCCAAGGATACAGGAGCCTGGCGGGCTAAAGTCCATAGGGTCACAAAGAGTCAGGCACAACTTAGCGACTAAACAACAACTCTTTCTATACAGTATTTCCTGAGGCCTCAATTTCTTCATCTGTAAAACAGGAATGTAAAAATCCTATTTACATACAATTTTTTGAGGATTAAATGAGCTAGCCATATAAAAGTCATACAAGATACTTAGTATGTAATAATGTGGCTATTAATGTAAAAAACCATTAATATTATTGCTGTCTTGTAATGGCATTTTCACGGCTTCCCAGGTAACACAGTGGTAAAAGAATCCACCGGCCAATACAAGAAATACAGAAGGCACGGGTTTGATCTCTGAGTTAGGAAGATCCCCTAGAGAAGGAAATGGCCACTCACTCCAATATTCCTGCCAGGATAATCCCATGGATAGAGGAGTCTGGCTGGCTACAGTCCATGGGGCCACTGAGAACTGGACACAACTTAGCAGCTAAACCGGAGAAGGCAATGGCACCCCACTCCAGTACTCTTGCCTGAAAAGTCCCATGGACGGAGGAGCCTGCTGGGCTGTAGTCCATGGGGTCGCAAAGAGTCGGACACGACTGAGCGACTTCACTTTCACTTTTCACTTTCACGCATTGGAGAAGGAAATGGCAGCCCACTCCAGTGTTCTTGCCTGGAGAATCCCAGGGACGGTGGAGTCTGGTGGGCTGCCGTCTATGGATGGGGTCACACAGAGTCGGACACAACTGAAGTGACTTAGTAGTTAGCAGTAGCAACTAAACAACAGCGACATTTTGCTTAATAGGCAAAACTGTTTCAAACTGTGGAACACAACTGGAAAAAAAGGTAAAATCCTGTATTCTTAATTGTCTAAGAAAATGGCAGTGTGGTGAGGTTGCTGGTCATACTAACATGACATCTTGATTTAAGAGCTGATATGGATTTCAGCCACAGCTCTTCTTTGCCAACAAAATGTTAATAACCATAAAGTCAAGATTTGTTATTGATGCTTCTTGGGGAAAACGCCACATGCAGCAAGAATGTTCATGTCTTTTTCAGATCAGTTCCTCAACTTTGTGTAACTAAAGACACACTAGGAATTTAAGTTTCTTGCTAAATGTGATAGATGTTCCAGAACCAAGGAGTCAGCCGGGAGCTACATTTGTAGTCACGTGATGACAGGAAGGTCCATTACCTTCCTCTTTGGTTACCTCTCCTTTGCTTCTATGCTTGATCTGGCTCAGCTGAAGAGTTGAGATGTTACTGACGCATAAGCCCTTGGAAGAATTGCATGGCATTTCAGCAGAGCTCTTTTGATTGCCTGCCAAAGTATTTTTCTTGGATATATATTCTGAGCCTGTTGAGAGATTGACCATATTCAAAGTGGTTACAGTGACACACAGGTGGACTTTAGAAAGGGTTTCTCAGGACTTTGGAGAAGTCTATGTATTATTAAAGAGGTAGTAAGGAGTTTTCCAAAGTCTATCTCAGTATAAGACACAGAGTTATAGAACATAGGTCTCTCATCTTCAGTGTTTCCGCAGCTCAAAATATGTCACTTAATTTTGAGTCACTGAAGGCCATAAAGCATTGAGGTGTGTTTGAGTAGGGCTTGTATCTTGTATGTTAAAGCTACATTTCTAAGAATGTTCTGAGCTAATGCTTTCACTTTTTTATGAATCACCGTGACATAAATGAATAATTCATTCATAATACTGAAAGTGTAACCACAGAGGCTTCTTCCCCAGTGTGTCTTGGAAAAGCTATTGAAGATACTAAAATGAGCTTTAACGGAAGAACATCACCAGGGAAGGGTTGGAGGGAATGATCGTCAGACCATATCTTGAGGTTGTCTGTCAGCTTTTACAAAATGGGATCCTGTGCAAATTCAAGTGCGGTGCTAGAAAGCTCACAAATGTGATGCCAGTTAAAATGCTTCCAAGGTATGTTTGCAGGGAACTATGTATATGGCTGGAGAGTATCTTGTCATTTTTCTTTAGGTTATGAGTAAGAGATAAGAAGTCAAAAATCCCCTGCCTTGGCAGTCTTTCCTGAGAATATAGCATTCCTTAATAGAATTCACAAAAAAATGCCTTTAAATGAGACACAGACAGCCACTGATGCAGGAATTTTCCATCCCAGTGGTACAGTGGGTTATGAACTTCAGGTATCACTTGAGCTGACTGAAGGCTGCTAAATAATTCACATAATAGCCAACGGTATGCCTGTGCTTCCAGTTCTGCTGCTGCTGCTGCTGCTGCTAAGTCACTTCAGTCGTGCCCGACTCTGTGCGACCCCAAAGACGGCAGCCCACCAGGCTCCCCCGTCCCTGGGATTCTCCAGGCAAGAACACTGAGTGGCTTGCCATTTCCTTCTCCAATGCATGAAAGTGAAAAGTGAAAGTGAAGGAAGTCAGTCGTGTCTGACTCCTAGCAACCCCACGGACTGCAGCCCACCAGGCTCCTCGGTATTGAGCTCTTCATGTGCCCGTCTCATTTAACCCATACTACAATTCTGTGAGATAGATTTTTTATAATCACCATCCCATTTTACAGATGACAAAGCTGAGGCTTCAGTAAGCAGGATACTTTACTCAAATCACCCAGCAAGTAGAGGTGAGTATCTGGATTTGAACACGTGTCTGCCTGATCAGTGTGCTTGTTCACTGCAGGAGAGCACAAAAATGAAGTGCCAAGAAAGCAGTCAGAACAGACAGTCTTTGTCTGGCTCCCTCTCTAATGGGCAGAAGGGATTGTATGGGAATCATGAACCCCAGACTTAGCTCCATCATTGCAAACTCACATAAGCTTCTAAACCTCTGTTTTATCGTTTATGAACTGAACTTGCTGGGTTTTCCATGACAATGAAATTAGTTATCATGTGTGGAAATGATCTGAGATCATGAGAAGGCACTACAAAAAGTGAGGGCCTCTGGCTGGAGAAGACGGTAGAGGTGGGAACCTTGTCTTCAGGGTACCAGCTGCATTTAACACAACGTAAAGAAGTGATGGGTTTACGGTAATAGAGCATTGAGAGGTTTCCTGTGCTACACATTAGGTCCTTGTTAATTATCTATTTCATGTATATCACTCTGTACCTGTTAATCCTCTTCATTTCTCTGCCCCACCTATCACCTTTGGTAACCATAAGGCTGTTATCTAAGTCTTCGAGAGTTTGTTTCTGTTTTGTAAATGAGTTCATTTGTATCAGTTTGATTTTTAAACTCTACCCCGTAAGTGATACCGTAGGCAATTTGTCCTTCTCTGTCTGACTTCCTTCACTTAAGATGATCATCTCCACATCCCTCCATATTGCTGCAAAAGGCATTATTTCCCTGAGACATACTTCAATAAGGGATGTATATATTTTCCCTGCTGTTTGACCTACTTAACTCAGTACGACACTCTCTAGGTCCATCCATGTTGCTGCAAATGGCATCATTTCATTCTTTCAGTGGCTGAGTGATACTCCATGGTACATATATGTGTACCATATCTTCATACCATCACTCTGACGGTGGACTTTTCGGTTGCTTCTATTAACATGGCTTGGCTAATGCAAACAGTGCTGCAGTGAAGGCTGGGGGTGCATGTATCATTCTGAACTATGGTTTTTCCCCATGAAGAGGCCTAGGAGTGAGACGGCCGGATCATGTGGTAGCTTTATTTTAGGTTTTTTGGGGAACCTCCATACTGTTCTCCATCGAAGTTGTAACCAATTTACATTCTCTAAAACAGCATAGGAGGGTTCGCTTTTCTCCATGCCCTCTGTCTTTCTGATGATGGTTTTTTAAATCTGGTGTGAGGTAGTTTTCATTTGTAGGTAGTTTTGAATTGCTGTTTTGATTTCAGGTCTCTAATAATTAGCCATGTGGAGCATCTTTTCATATACTTTGGTTTTTTTTAAAGTGCATTAAATTCACCCCTAGAGATTGACTTCTTGAAGGTCTGCCCTGTATTGAATTGTTTTTCGGCTACCTACCCCAGAACATTTCTTGAGGCCAAGTGTTCTTCATGGCCCGCAGGAATATGAAGTACCCCGAAGCCCGGGTTTTCCAGTTGTTGTTCTGGGAAACGTCCACAAGGCGGCAGCACTTCTCCGTGCTCCTTTTGGATTCCAAGAGCCCTAGAGAAAGCCGCGTTACTGGCTTGTAGATTAGAGTGTAATGTGCCAGGGTTTGTGTCTCATTACTTTTTTCCCCTTTACCCTACACCTCCCAGGCAAAACCGTAAACCCTGGCAAAACTGCAGTGCTGAGGATGCTGTCCTACTTAGGAACAGCAACTCCGAAGAAGGAGGGTGCTTGTGGGAACCCCACCACTGGGAGACTTGGCGGCCAAGTGATTTTTCAGAGCTCTTCCAGACCAGAGGGTCCACCATCCTTTAAGTGCTAGACTTGCCTGAACTGTAGGAGGGCCCCCCTGGATCTGGAGATTGGGGTCTCATCCACAGGGGCCCAGGCACTGCATGTCCAAGGCAGGGCTCCTTTGCCGATACATCCTCCCCAGCTCGTCCCTGCCTCAATCCAGCCATGGGGCCCCCAGCGCAGCTCCTGCTCCAGGGACGTGACTCCAGCCCAGTGACCAAGGCCTGAGGGGAGTGTAGTAGCTATTTCTTTATCTTTCTTCTTCCTCTCTCTCGTTTTCTTTCTTTGTTTTGTTTAACTTTTATTTTAGATTGGACTATAAGGCAATGACACCCCACTCCAGTACTCTTGCCTGGCAAATCCCATGGATGGAGGAGTCTGGTGGGCTGCCGTCCATGGGGTCGTGAAGAGTTGGACACGACTGAGCGACTTCCCTTTCACATTTCACTTTCATGCATTGGAGAAGGAAATGGCAACCCACTCCAGTGTTCTTGCCTGGAGAATCCCAGGGGCGGCGGAGCCTGGTGGGCTGCCGTCTATGGGGTCGCACAGAGTCGGACACAACTGAAGCGACTTAGCAGCAGCAGTATAGTTGATTTACTATGTTGTGTTTGTTTTAGGTGGATAACAACCTGATTCAATTATGTATGTATTTATTTTTTCTTGGATTCTTTTCCCATGTAGATATTACAGAGTGTTGTGTAATATGTAATATGTATTCCATGGGCTACAGTGGGTCTTTTGTGATGGCTATATGTATATGTTAATGTTTATACGTCAATGCCCACCTCCTTATTTATCCTTCTCACCACCTTTTTCCTTTGGTAACCCTAATTTTGTGTTTTATGTCCGTGCCTTTTTCTGTTTTGTAAACAAGTTCTGGTATCAATTTTTCAGATTCCACATTTAAGTGATATCATATACTATTTATTTTTCTCTTTCTGACCTTACTTCACCTAGTGTGATCATCTCTGTATCCATCCATGTTGCTGAAAATGCTATTATTTCACTTTTTTCTGAGCTTCCCTGGTAGCTCAGACAGTGAAGAATCTGCCTGCAATGCAGGAGACCTGGGTTCTGTCCCTGGGTCCGGAAGATCCCCTGGAGAAGAGAGTGGCTCTCACTCCAGTATTCTTGCCTGGAAAATTCCATGGACAGAGGAGTCTGGTGGGCTACAGTCCATGGGGTTGCAAAAAGTTGGACATGACTGAGTGACTAACACTTCACTTTTCAAATATATGTTCAAGAGTGGGATTTCTGGATCATGTGGCAACTCTATTTTTAGTTTTTTAAGGAAATGTCATGTACTTTCTATAGTGGCTGCTTCCACTTATTATATATTCCCACCAACAGTATAGGAGTATTCCCTTTTCTCCACATCCTCTCCAGCTTTTCTTGTTTGCAGACTTTTTAATGATAGCCATTTTGACTGTTGTGGGGGTAATAACTGCATTTTAATTTTGGTTTGCATTTCTCTAATGTTTAGCAATATTGAGATGAATTTTACGCTTAATGAGTTGATTGAATAAGACATGAGTAAAATCTTCACAAAGCTTGTATTAAAAACAGGCACAAGCTAAGATTTAATGTCATCCTCTTGGGTAGTCAGTGAAAGTGAAATTAAAGAAATGAAAGCAAAGCTGCCCTTTAGTGTTATAGAGAATTGTTATTACTAGTAGTGGGTCTATATTATTCAGTGTTCACACTGATCTCAGTGACCTAGACACATCTGTACTATTTTTTTACACCAAACATACACGTGCTTTTCTCTTAGTTCTCTAATTCAAAGACTGCCAGACATGAAAGCATTCTTTCAGACCTTTCCTATTACTTTCCTTTTCATAATCAAGTTCATGAACAGGCCCAAGGGATAGTATTTAATGACAGCCTCTGCCTGTTGCTAAGTGTTTGGTTCTCTTATATAACTCTCAGTTATACTGAACTCTAGTTGTGGTGGAAAGAGTCTTCCCAGTGAATGATGCCGTTTAAATAAATGTGAAAAATATACTTCAAAAATACCTTAGGGTAACAGTAAAGGAAATCACCAGCAAATATCTTTCTAAGCCTGAATATTGTTTTGAGTGAGTAATATATGGTATTTATCTACTGAACACATTTTATAAAGATTCTTTATGGTGCACGTATCTTCCTAGTTTTTCAGGTTGATAAAATATGTCATCCCTGGAATTCTGTATTATTATCACAGTCAGAAGTGGATTTCTACAAATAGCAAAAATATGTACATAGGCTTTGAGGTAAAAAAGGAAAAAGACAAAACCCTTAGAGTGTTTCTTGTCTCGCAACATGAGAATAAACTGCAGCTGTTTGATGTGGAGGAGAAATAGACCTCAGACAATGCCGTAAAGCTGTCAGTGTCATAGATACCTGAAGTCACTAAGAGACAATTGTTGATGCGCCTCCTGGGAGGGCTGGTCACTTTAGAGTAACTCAACTGTGTAACTGATTTGGCATGCATAAATATAGCAACATAAGGTAAAGGTTTTAGAGAACAGAAATTTCCTAAGAAAAAACTAAATGTCAAAACAAGAATAGCAAACTCATAAAACTATTAGATCCAAAACATGACGTGTGCGTCCCACTCCCCTCGAATGTGGCAAGCAGTGTTAGTTTAATTTAGTTTTACATCTAAATGGTTAGAAATGAGCATTCAGTAATATTTGAGCTACAGATGGATTTATTTATATTATTTTAATAAATGTGTGCACACTTGCCTTAGAGCTTAGCATTCAAAGAAACTCCTTAATAGAGGAAGAAGTCTAACCTACATTTGAAAACAATTGGAAAAAGAATAAATACACGGATATGTGTAATCTGAATCGCTTTGCCATACACCTGAAACTAACACAAATCACTTTGCTGTACACCCGAAACTAGCACAACATTCTTAATCAACTGTGCACCAATATAAAGTAAGTACTTTTAGAAATGAAGTCTACGGTGTATATCATGAGCTAGTGATCAGCAGATGAAACTGGGTATCAGAAACGGGTCTCTTTGGGTTTTCTTGGTATTTAAAAAATAAAGTATTTTCCAACATTTAAGAATCAAAATGTTTAACAGAAAATCTAGATTTCTAAGTGATCTTGGGAAATGAAAAGCTACAGAAACACTGAATTCAGATTGTAATGTGACCACAGCTGGTGGTGTGATCAATGGCTCTCTCCTTTTGTCAAAATGACTCGATCTCTGTGTTGAGCAAATCTCTGCCATTCATCTCTATATTCTGCCTGATTGGTTTCACTATTTTATCTGCTTGGCCTCAGGTATGTTTTTAAATCCATGATAACAGTTGGCTGAGTGATCAATAGTTCCCTCCTTCAGTCAAAATGACTAAATTGCTGTATTGACCAAATCTTTGCCATTCTTTACTGTATTCTGCCTGGATGGTTTCACTACTCTATGTTATCTACCGGACTGTGGTACCTATTTAAATCTGTAGCATAAAGTATTTCATACTGAATCTATAAACCAAAACCCACAGCCCTTATAATGTGAGGCAGAGACCAGACAGCTGTTCACCAAACCGCTTTACTCATTCTTAGCACACAGCTAGACTCCTCTCCCAGATTCTTTTGCTGTGTCAGGGATCCTGGCGGGCTACAGTCCGTGGGGTCACAGAGAGTTGGACACAACTGGGCGACTAACACTTGCTACGTCATTCAGTTTTATTTCATGGAAAAGAGATTGTGACTCTCTTTTCTTCTTGTGTCCACTGGCTAGGTATCAACCACCTAGGTCATCTCAGAAGCTACACATGCAGCAGTGTCAAGACTCCATCAACCTGGGGTCAGGAGCCAACTGATGTATTCTCCCCCTCCACACAAAAAATTGGGTTCTAAATGAATGTTCTCTTAAGTCACTGAGAGTTAAACTGTTACCTTAATTAATTCAAGATGTAATCATCTTTCCTTCCATTTCTATATGCTTCCTCTCAGGAAACACAACCAGTAATCTGGAGGAAAGAAAAAGGAGGAAGAAGATGAAGGAATATTCATCCCTCCGCTAATGTTGCTTTTTATTCTTCTTTCACTTAATTGGCATTCCTTTGATGAGTTCTTAATCCTCACTCCATGTCTTTCTCCATATTATGTCCTTGAGGCAATATATAAACCAAGACGCGTTTGGCTGAAATATCAACAAAGCCCAGTTTAAATTGGGTTGAACAATAAAAGAACATTTTTTGGCTCCCGTGATACAAACAGTACAGCGAGAGGACAGGCTTTATGTTCAGTTGGATTTGGTCCCCTGGAGCTCTTTAACTTCTGTGTTTCTCAGATGAGTATCCCTTATGGTAGCAAAACGACTGTAGGAGTTCACACCTATGTCTGTACAGCACACCCTCTGGAGCAGGGATGTAAGGCATTATCCTAGAAACTCTGAGTTTCTCTCTCTTTGGAGCACTGAAGTCTTGTGCCTACCCTGAACCCAGTGTCTGTGGCTCAGAATTGCTTTGTGCGTGACTGTTCATTCCTGAACTAGCACTTTGGCAAGAGAGACGGCCTTGTGCCTGCCTATTGTTGATGCCAACTTGGGAGCTGATCAGACCCACTCAAATGGCAGGGTGGAGGAAGAATCCAGAATCCATGTCAGAATTCACTGCTACATAAAACTGATTCCTGGTGCCATGGCAACCTGGCTCTTAAGAAGAAAGATTTCCAGTTACCCAGTGCCTTAGACTTTCTAAGACTCTATAATTTTATGTCTTATTAATGTGCTTCCCTGGTGACTCAGACAGTAAAGAATCTTCCTGGAATATAGGAGACCCAGGCTTGATTCCTGGGTCAGGAATATCCCCTAGAGAAAGGAATGGCTACTCACTCCAGTATTCTTGCCTGGAAAATCCCATGGACAGAGAAGCCTGGTGGGCTACTGTCCCTGGTTTGCAAAGAGTCAGCCACGACAGAGTACCAAGCACACACATATTATTATGTATTAATCCCCTAATGGTTTTTTGGGATATACAATGCATATTTTATTGTAAGTATTTCACAGATAAATCTTAGGCTGAGCGTTGTTAGGGAGTTTGCCCGAGATCGCAGACTGGTTAGTGGCAGAACTAGGAAATTGTTTATTTCTCCATGACTCTTCTCTTCCTCACTCTCTTTGAAAATGTATTAGGTAAAGATTGTGTTGTGATTGCATTTCTGGTTCAGAAAATCCAACTACTCCTGCCATAATAGCCCCTGTAAAGCACCACTGTGGCTGCTTTTAGCTCTAAATTGCTTAATCCTTGCGAGTTCAGGTGGCCAGATACATCTGCAATTAGGCACCTTACCCATGAGCACAGAGCCCTATTGAAGGCTAAGGAGTGACTCAGCCTTTGTTACGATCGAATCCTAGGGTTGAAAATAAATACGCAATTATAGTTAAGGAAAACAGGCCCTCTTTCTTTTGTGCTCTTCTGAGAAGTCAGTATACTGCAGATTAAAGGGGGTGATAGTCTGGCTGCATATAAGCATAAGCCATTGATTGGAGTATTAATGCATTACAAGTTCATTGCTGTTAAAAGCAAAACCATATGATTATTCTTCACAGAAGGCACTACACAACAAGCGAAGAAGAAGTACATTTCCAGGTTCATATATTTAAGTTATGAACATAAAGCTCATTTTCACCTAAAGAGAAGGCATCGTGATTTCCGTTATTTAATCATTTTTCAGCAGAGATAAGGATTCACCAGAATGAGAGAGAGAAGTGCTTTCATTAAGACTCACATTACCATATTCCATGTAGAAAGTATTGAGCCAGAGAGATATTTTTGGAAAACTGAATCCACATCAAATCATACTGAACCAAAAAAAAAAAAAAAAAGTTAAGAAGAGGTACATGCTCCAGGTAGTTGAAATAATAGTTCAAAAGAAAGGAGAAATGACAGGAACTTAAAGGTAAAGGTTACAGTTAAGGCAATAGGAACCAAAATCGGTAATAAATCACTCACAACTGACTTGATCTCAGTAGTGAGAGTGTTTTAAAGACAGATGCCTGAACAAGGATTATGAAATCAGATTTCTTTTCCTACATCCACTGAAGGTTGCTTGTGAGAATAAGTCATTCAGCTTCCTATCTACTTTTCCTATCAAATCGAGCCATAGAAAATATTGATACCAATCTTTGTGGTTTTCACAACAATTACACTCTATTTTAAAGCAATGTTTCACCATGTTCACCAAACACAGCAGCCTCTGCTGCTGACCATAGGCAGCATTTGGTATGAGTATTGTTCAGTCGAGTCCTACTCCTTGTGACCCCACAAACTGCAGCACGCCAGGCTTCCCTGTCCTTCACTATCTCTTGGAGTTTGCTCAGACTCATATCCACTGAGTCGGTGATGCCATCCAACCATCTCATCCTCCGTTGCCTCCTTCTCCTTCTGTCCTCAATCTTTCCCAGCATCAGGGTCTTTTTCAATGAGTCAGCTCTTAGCATCAGGTGGCCAAAGTANGAGTCGGTGATGCCATCCAACCATCTCATCCTCCGTTGCCTCCTTCTCCTTCTGTCCTCAATCTTTCCCAGCATCAGGGTCTTTTTCAATGAGTCAGCTCTTAGCATCAGGTGGCCAAAGTATTGGAGCATCAGCATCAGTCCTTCCAATAAATATTCAGAGTTGATTTCCTTTAGGATTGACTGGTTTGATTTCTTTGCTATCCAAAGGACTCTCAAGAGTCTTCTCCAACACCACAATTCAAAAGCATCAGTTATTTGGCATGCAGTCTTTATGGTCCAAATCTCACATCCATACAGTATGACTACTGGAAAAACAATAGCTTTGAGTATAGGGACATTTGTTGGCAAAATGATTATTATTTTAAAAGATTGTTGACTTTTAAAACCTACTAGTTCCTAAACATTTTTAGTAGCCTATGACATTTTCATTATCTTTTCACACTTGGAAAGGTCACTGCCACATTATATTTATAGGTCTCTCTGGCAGGAAAAAAGTGAAGCAAGAACTATAAACTCTGTTATTTTCCTTAAAATTCCTACTTATTGTCTCAGATAGGGCCCTTTGGTTGCAGGTAAGAATCTGGATTCTGGCAAATTTAGGCAGAAAAGGAATATACTGGTTGTATGAAGGGCAGCTCACAGAATCCAAAGAATACTAATGACATTGGGTTGGGCGTAGGAGCTACATAGCCCTGAGAATGTGGTCCCAGAAACTCACTGAACATTTCAAGACATGAGCAACCTAGTGAGTGAAAGACATCCTGTGGGTTTTCCATCTTCGTGAAGCATTCCAAAGATTCGAATTCCAGAAGATAAATTCTGTATGGCTTAACTTGAATTGGCTTCCCTGGTGGCTCAGATGGTAAGGAATCTGCCTGCAATGCGGGAGGCCCAGATTCAGTTCCTGGATTGGGAAGATCCTCTGGAGAAGGAAATGACAACCCACTCCAGTGTTCTTGCCTGGGAAATCCCATGGACAGAGGAGTCTGGCGGGCTACAGTCCATGTGGTCACAAAGAGTTAGACTTGACTGAGCAACTGATCCACACAGAAAAAAGGGTGGACAGGCCCTCTTGATAGAGCTCTCACCAGAAGAGGAATGGGTGTCTGTGACAATGGTCTTATCATTCTCCAAAAGGCAGCGTGAGTGCTGGTCAGCCCCCAGAATGTACTTGTAATTAATTTTCTGATCTCATTGCATCTGCTTTACTTTTGTTTACAGTAGGGAATATTAGTTTATTCATTAGTTTCTCATATAACTGTTAACTGGGTGAGAAAACTTATTCCTAATTGGAGACTATTTGCTGAGAATCAGTAAGACAGTCTGAATAGCTCCCTTAAAGGAAAATATTCTGAAAGCTGTGGCCACACTGCCTTTCATGGGAGGACATAATGGTTAGGCAGTAGCGAATTGCACTGGTATTGTGTCAATAGGAACAAAACACCACCTTTTGCTGGTCTATTAATAAACACCTTGCTGAGGAACGCATTATTTCAAATATATGCAGCGATGGCCTGATGGCATGCCATTACCTTGAACATGAACTGTGAGGCAGGGGCTGTGAAGCTGTGCTGTCTTGGGACTCCCACACAGGTAAACAGGGCTGACTGTCACTGGTTGTCTGGCCATCAGTTCCCATCTAAAGCCTGCAACGACAGGAGACCTTAAAACAATAGGCTTGCATTAGGCTGTCATTTTAAAAAAGAAGCAGGTAACTACCTCCTGATTTCTGCACAGTGGGTCGAGACAACTGCTGGCAGCATAAAATGTTTTAAAATACAGTAGGACAGCCCGCAGATCAGTCAATCAGTCACCAGAATTTGCATGGTGTTCCTAGGGAATAGCAATGTAGAGAGCTTTACAAAACAAACTAAGCTCCGTGAAGACCAAATGCCCAAATCAACCCTTTCGACAGCATGGGTATCTATTCTGGTAAGGAATCAGTCTAATTTCAGAGAAAGACATTATAAGAACTTGCTACCTGCAACGTTCTCTCCATAGTAAGTGTTTTATTAGAGGATTATAGGAAAGTAAGCAAAATAGGACAGTTTAAAAAAA
>SJYX01008797.1:0-15221 GCA_006410675.1 Oreotragus oreotragus | reverse complement strand
ATGTTTTCATCACCAAGTTTGCTTTGCTTCAGTTGATCATGGATAAGCAACCACCACCCAAAAGTTCTCTTGTGACCAGGCTCTGTCCATCTGCACAATTTAACACATTTGCTCTAATTACTACAAGAGTGGCTTATTGTTGCTCCAACAGACAGCCAGGGAGCCAGAGGTCAGCAGGAAGAGCTATGTGACCCAACCACTGACCCCAAGGGACTGTCAGTGACCTGTTGGCCTGACCTGTAAGTGAGGAAAGAACTAAAAATTCTCATTAGGATTCACTGTTTTTCAAATTAAAAAAAAAAAAAATGCAGTTTTAAAATAAAGGTGCCCCCAAATCCTTTTAACATCCTACATACTAAATAATTGAATTATTTCCCTTCATTATAATAAATAATTTTATAAATTTGAATATTGTTAGACTCTGGATATTTTATGCAATCAATATAAGAAATACTTATAATACTTAACGTATTTCAATTCCTTTATATGGATTTCAACATATTCTAATTCAGTGATTCTCAACTAGGGCAATTCTGCCCCCAGTGGCATTTGATAAATTCTGGAAATATTGATTCTCATTAGTGGAGGGTGGTACTGGCTTCCAGTGGGTAAAGACCACAGAATCCTGCTGAACGTTTTATGATGCATAGGACAAGCCCTTCCAAACAAATAATTATCAGGTCCAAAATGTCAAGAGAGTCTACATTGTTCTCAATGATTGAAAATCACATTAGTTCTTTTTACTTGATTTGCTTTATGACATAATAGATCAATTCTTCTTTTCTTTATCTCAAACTATCTACATCCAGTAATATTATATCATACCTATAACAGAATACCTGGAATGACTGTTTAAGCCTCCTGAACCCTTGACACTGAGTCTGAGTTCTTAGGGAAGGGATGAGATAATTTACATTTACACCTAGACCCTGTTGCTTTTCCAGCATGCTAAATTTTAAAGCCAAATATTATCTTCATTTTATATAATAAAGTGTTTCTTTTCCACACTTAAATTCCAAAATTTATGGCCTATTTCCTTACACAATTCAGAAAATACACATTATTCCAGTACTACATTAATATTTTAAAGTTATACTGAGGTTAGAAAAGATGTTGCAGTTCATTTATAAGACTCATTTTTAGATGTGAAAAGTCAGATAAGATCACAGAAGCAGTTAGTGATGTAACCAGAGATCTTACGTGAACTAGTGTAAAGTATAGACGTGGTTGACGTCCAACCTCAGGCAATGCACTACGTACTGAACCTCTCTCAACATAGCCCTGAATCTCCTAAGTGGTATCTGCCAGTCATTCCAACACTTTTGCCCAAGGCTCTGCACATGGGGCCAGGAAAGCAATGTTGAATAAAGAACTCTGAAAGGGACTTAAGAACGTGTTTAAGATACTATAGACATTGGTTCAAATTAACATAATATAAGGCAGTTGACGGGGAAGGCAATGGCACCCCACCCCAGTACTCTTGCCTGGAAAATCCAATGGACGGAGGAGCCTGGTGGGCTGCAGTCCATGGGGTCACTAACAGTCGGACAGACTGAGCGACTGAGTGACTTCACTTTTCTCTTTCATGCATTGGAGAAGGAAATGGCAACCCACTCCAGTATTCTTGCCTGGAGAATCCCAGGGGTGGGGGAGCCTGGTGGACTGCCGTCTATGGGGTCACACAGAGTCGGACACGACTGAAGTGACTTAGCAGCAGCAGCAAGGCAGTTGACGTAAACACAGGCAACTGAAGATATAACAAGGGGAAAGCATATCAGGAAAGGCTTCCTGTAGCAGGTGAGTTTTTAATCAGATTTTGAAGGATGACCAGGAGAAAAATTAATCAGGAAGAATGGAGGGCATTGTTTTATTCAAGTACTGATACAAGTAAAAACCCCAAAATAAAATTAGCAAGGCAAATGTGGAGGACTGCAAATAGTTTCAAGTTTCTGGATCAGGAAGACCATGTTGGAGAGGAATCCGAGATGAATTTGTTGAAGTTAGCAAGGCAACGGAGAGAGGCAGGGAAAATGGTAAAAGCCTCTGAACACCAAGCTGTATGGATTCTCAGCACCTGCAATGACTATACATCACCCTGCTTTGCTTCCTACAAGGCACTTGCTTCTCCATGAAATTATCACATTGTTTTACCTGACTTTTCTCAGTCTCCCTAACTACAATGTAAGTTCAATACACTAAGAGTTTAGATTGCAGTGAGGAATGTCTAGAGTCAAGGAGATCACTTTAATATGAATTGGACTAATATGACAATTATGGACACTAGAATGGGCATGGCTGAAAAGAATGAGATGCAAGAATCCCAGTTTACTGCACTCGGTTTACACGTCCTCATCCTTTCCTCCCACTCCCCTCCCCCAATCCGACCATTGCTTTCTGGCCAGAAGAGCCTCAGCAGTCATGATTCCTGAGGTCCTGCAGACAGCGGCTGCCACAGCAGATGCACTGGCTCAGATGCAGTGGCCCTGGGAAGCCCCGTCTGACAGAGACTCGCAGGACCAGAATCATGGGCAACAGCCTGGAGATGCAAATGACACAACCTAAAAGGGCTGAGAGTTAGCACTAATTTTAACAGGAGGGAGCCAGTGGGTAGACTCTCTTTTCCACTTCCTGAGAGACCACTCTGATAGGCAGTAGCTCCTCTGCCTCTCTGATGACGTCATATGAAACGTGGCAATCTGCAGGGAGCTTGTGTGAAGCTGTGGCCCGGTTGGAAACACACTCCCTGTGCCTTCCATCCTCCCTGCCTTGCTCTGCTTTTCTCCTCACCTCTGCTTCCCTGGGTTTGCACTCCCCAATCGAGTGCTAACGAGTAAACTTCTTAGGCTCTGTTTCCTTGGCATCCCAGGCTAAGACAAAAGCTATCCTATCTGGTAAGTGAAATACAATCCAAGCACTTAGCTGCACTGATTTCCAGTCTCTGAGTAAATCCGGCAAGGTTTAGAGGTGTGTAAAAGGTTAAACTGGTGGCATCAACTTTAAGGTGCCAGTTCATCAGCCCAAAATTGTTTCCACCAGACACTGTGGTCTTTGCTGCAGCCATGTAGCAATCAATACTCCAGAGTGCACTGTTTATGTGACTAGAGGATATGCAAGATAGGGTATGAAAGAACTGAAGGTAAGAGGGAGGTGGGCTAGAAACATGCTGAAGGGAAGCAGTGGGGAAATTGAAGCAGACTAATTGCAGAAGATCAACCATTTCCCCATAGCAGGAAATTCTGCTGCGAGTGTTGCATGGCAGCCTTTGGAAGCCTAAGCAGCATAAATGGCTAAAGGTGTTTTTTGATGAATAGGCTTTACTTCCTTGGCAGGTAACCCAAGTCTGACTTTGGGAACAGGAACACCTGGAAGCCAGCTCAGCTCTTGAAGTGCTCCAAATTCCTCATATCGGGTTCATTATGGGAAGCCACCTGGGTCTCTGCTCATCCAATCCTACCAGTTTCTGGTTCTGATCTGTTGCAATCCACCAAAGAGTCATTTCTAATTATAAAAGTAAAACAAATAATTCAGGGGGATTTCCTGACCCCTTCAGCTTAGACCCAATGTAAAACTGGTCTATGTTGATGATCACAGAACTGCAAATTGTTTCAACACTTTTGCTAAGTAATTACCTCGCCCAAGTTGTAAAACCTAAGTAATGTGGATGTACGAATGGTATGGTCAGTCTTAATTCGTGAAAATTATGAACTTCTTCAGGAAATGCTTGTGGATGAGAATGCTGTGTGTTCACCAAACTGTTTCCTTTGGTGCTTGGGCACATAATGGAATGTGCATGGAAATAATATGGACCACTCTTAGCCCTAGTATTAGTTGCTCAGTCCTGCCCAATTCTTTGCTACCCCATGGACTGTAGCCTGTCAGGCTCCTCTGTCCATGGAATTTTCCAAGCGAGAATACTGGAGTGGGTTGCCATTCCCTTTTCCAGGAGACCTTCCCACCCAGAGATTGAACCTGGCTCCTGCTTTGCAGGCAAGGTTCTCTACCATCTGAGCCACCAGGTAAGTCCTTTTAGCCCTGGCTTATGCAAAAAGCCCTCTATGCAAATCTTCCAAGATTTTCCTCTTTTCTTAGCCACTGTAGAAGATAAGGCCTTGAATGGATGTTAGCACAGAGATACAACGAAAGGATCCTGGAACCCTGAATGAATGCAAGAGCAGAGACAATCCCTCCATCTCACACCTCCACACCACCCCCACATGCTGGAGTGGACCTGAGCAAGAAATACACATCTTTATGCTAAGAGACTGGATTTAGGGAGAATTGTTAGTTAAAATAGTGTTGTCTCCTCTGACTAGTTCAAGATAATTTAGTAATCCAGACTAAGTTACAGCATTCATTTAATCATTTACTTAACAAGAGTTATTCTTCTTATTCATTCAACAGGTCTATGGAATCATGTGTTAATGAATAATCATGCTGATAAATTTCTCTAAATAATTCAGTCATGTGTCTGTTAGTCGTCCAGTTGTGTCCGGCTCCTTGTGTCCCCATGGATGATCACTCCCCAGGTTCCTCTGTCCATGGAATTCTCCAGGGAAGAATACTGGAGTAGATAGCCATTCCCTTCTCCAGGGGATCTTCCTGACCCAGGATCAAATCCAGATCTGCATTGCAAGCGAATTCTTAACCATTTGAGTCACCAGCAAAGTCCAATTCTCTCATATGTGGGTGTTTTTTGTTCTCTTAAATATTTGAAGCATTTTCACCACGTGGTTTATGATATTATCAATATGAACTTTCAGCCCAGGCCCTATCTGAATAATCACAACTAAGGCTACTTTGATATATGACTATCTTCTTACTGTTTTAATAATTCATTTCTTACCAAATCTGGTTGGATGGCTTGGAGAAATGTGATCCCTGAACTCCTATTTAGGTTCCAGATCTGAATTCAGAGAGGCATCTTTCAAATGTATTATCTTCAATATATAATGACAACCAAGTAACACGATCTGCACCTAGAACTAGATTTTCTAAGTTAAGATAATCTAAGTTCTCTTAGATTCTCTCAGAGAATCTAGTTCTCTAAGTTAAATAAGAATTCCAGTAGGTAAATTAGCTTAAGTTTAGGCTTTAACTTCAATAGTTAATAAATTAAAAAATGGCAATTTTTAAAATATTTAAATAAAGTTCATAACTTCCAAGCAGAATATCTAGAGTTGTCACAAAGTCCCTGTGCATTAGGTTGAGTCAGAAGAAACTTGTCAACTCTAATAACACTAAAGACCCCAAATCAGACATCAGTATCATCTCTAATATTCAACCATCAATATGAAAAAAGAAAACCAAGAAAACATGGATATAAATTAAAATTAGTACATACATATTCATTTTTAAAGTTTTTAAAGGGAATTTTGGGCTTCCCAGGTGGCAGAGTGGTCAAGAATCCATCTGCTAATGCAGAAGACACCAGAGACACAGGTTCGACCCCTGGGAGAGGAAGATTCCCCTGGAGGAAGAAATGGCAACCCACTCCAGTATTTTTGCCTGGAAAATTCCATGAACAAAGGAGCCTCGCGGGCTCCTGTACTGCAGGAGCCCCCTGCAGTCCATGAGGTTGCAGAGTTGGGCACAACTGAGCACACACACACCACAAAGGCAGTTTTAGACATTCTACATTATTTAAAAAAAAAAAAAAGTCATGCTGGTGTAGCTGGTAGGAAACTACAATTCATATCAAGCATGTGCTGTTTCAGTATCGTTGTGTGCTAAGTCACTTCAGTCATGTCTGACTCTGAGATCCTATGGACGGGAGCCTGCGAGGCTCTGCAGTCAGTGAGAGTCTCCAGGCAAGAATACTGGAGTGGGTTTCCATGCCCTCCTCCAGGGGATCTCTGACCCAGGGATCGAACCCGTGTCCCTTATGTCTCCTGCATTGGCAAACTGTTCTTTTTACCATTAGTGCCACCTGAATGTAATGTAAATACTTTGGTTTTATAGGGTTTGTTTTAAGGATAGGGCCTATACATAAATAGGTGTTCAAATAAATGTTTCCTGAGACTGAAGCATCTTCAGTATCTGAAAGCACCTGGGACTTCAACATTAAAAAATTCTGATTTCTTGAGCGCTTGCTTTAAAAAGATGACAATAAGTTTAGATTACCATTTTTATTTTTTAAAAACCATGGAAAATGAATAAAGTTAGTTTAAATTTTCTATTTAATAAGAGTAATACACATAGTACTTGAATTTCAAATCAGCGCAGTTCAAATCAATGTGAGTTATCTATGAGTGTGTGAAAGTATGTGTATTTTTAGTTACAACGTATAAGACGAGCTAAAGGTATTCAGTGGCATAGTCCAGAGCCCCCACTGAAGAACAAATGGATTTCATTTGCCGTGTCTGTTAGATCAATTATCCCAACCTCCTTCCTTCCATGACTATTCATGCTTTAAAAACCTTAAAGCTTCTCTTTTAAATACAGCTGGGACTCATTAGCTTCTTTCTGCCAATCTAACTATCATTCTGTCACTTCTGCTTCTTTCTCTTTATGTCCTCAATCAAATAAGTGTCATTTTCCTGCTTTCATTTTGGCTGGAAATTCAACTGAATCTGCTTTCCAACCAATCTGGTGTATAGAATTCCAATCTTCCCTATTACTTTTGGCTCACAAATAAAACCAGTGAAGCCAGCTTCTAGTGGTGTTCTGACTCTGCTGTTTATTTGGGTTCTGCATTCAGAGTTGGAACAGGTGCCATTTTTTCCTGGGGCCTAAACATCAAAATATTTGTGAAATGGGCTCTGCACTCTGCTGATCTGTATCAAGTTGGTTACAGTGAAGCATATTTCCAATGAAGAGATTTCCTAGAGTTATGAGAACACAAGTCTTATTAAGGTTCTGATTGTTGCACTACGCCATTGCTTTTGTCTTTGGAAATTAGTGCCAAATAATGCACTCATTAAAATAAACCAAATATATAAATTATAGTCTGTGGCTAGTGGCTTTTTTCAAGAATTCTGAATTCCTTTCTTTTTTACTGCTGAGTGATATTAGACATCTTTAGTGAATTCGATATATCTGACAGTTTTCATTCTAGTTAGGACTGGGAAATCGCGAGAAGAAATTTGTTTACAGGCAGTGGAAAAGAATCATGAAAATAACAGGCCACCGAAATTGGAAAGTGAATTTTAATCAAATTTCTAGAAAATGGATATGCTCAATGAAGTCTTTGTTAGGAATTTATTAACAAGTATGGTCTTCTTCAATTTCATGAATTGGAAGGAAAATGGAAACTTTGTCCTTTAGACAAAAGTTTGTAAGAGGGAACAAAAACCCTATAGGAATTTCTATAACATCTTAAGTAGATTTAAATAATCCTTGAAATTGAACCAGAAGTCCATTTTATAAAACTCATCTTTCTCTCTCAAGAGTCCCATTCAAGATAACATGTGTGCAAATCCTAGGCAATATATGGCTGCAAAGTGAGGCAAGGGACACATCAGGAGTTGAGCCAAGTTCTTCCTGAGTTATGCCCCATAACTCCTCTATATCTTCTATCACTAATTCCACCTATGTAGCACAAAGTAAAGTCTTTTGCCCACAGCTTATTCAATGAATGAAGAACAAGTTTGAGAACATTCAAGAAAAACAAATATTCATTGTTTCAGGGACTGCTCTTGAAATGTATCATCATAACGTTTTTAGCATTTTAAGAAAAGGGTCAGTATAATTACATTTGTAACAGTGATTAAAGTGATGAGATTTTGTCTTGTCTTCTACTTTCTGAGACTAGCTTCCCCTCTTTTCTTTCTCCCTCCAAACTTCCCTCTCTTTTGAGACAGACTTAATGTGCATTAGCTCAGGGCCAGGCACCCCACTGACAACATGGATATATAGGCTCTTACGGTCTAGTAGAAAAAGACCACCACTGATCAACTTATCAATAATTTTGAAGAGATAGAGGTGGAAGGTTGATGGATTCCTGATTTCTAGAACTAGAGAAACAATTTAGTAAAGACTGTTCATCTTGCCCTCCATTCATATATTAATATATCATTAAATCCTTACACCAGTAAATCTGGGCAGAGAGAACAAGGATAACAGCAACTAGTTGAACCTTTAGGTTGCCATTTCTGAGGATCCTGAGAAAGAAAGATGAACTAAGAATTGAGCATCCAACTCTTCCATAATGGCTCATTAGTTCTTCTGAAGGAGTCTCTGCACCTTCTTGAAAAATTAAATGAATCATAACAGTCCCTTGACCAGGACTATTTTCAAGGTGAAGTGAAATTTCAGCGATACCTCTCTGAACTCTTCCTACACATTCTTGCTTTCTTTTCTGGCTTTAAAATACTGAACATTTTAAGTGAATTTACTACAGAACTCTCACCATCACAGATGCAAGAAATACTACCAAATAAATACTGAAGATCAAAGGAAGTACCAGCAAGAGAGGGGAAGTTTTTGCAAGATCACTTTGCAAATGCAATGTAGTTCTCTTGCTTTGCAGTTTCTCTGTGAGTTAAAGTTCTTTCTTTAACTTACAAATAGGAAGAGATAATTATTATATCATTCCAATGCATTCTATCACATGCAGCTCACACAAACATGAATATAAACAATGCTCAGTCATAAGATTCACAAATTTATATTATTATTATCATTATTATTTATAGTATGTCCTTTGCTAAGCTCAAAATATACCTATGAAGTTCCAGTTCCTGTTGACATATATGACTCTCAGGAGCTGTTATATATCATATTAACGTTTCCTCGCAGGGGATGCTATTTCAAGGCTGTGCCAAAAATTTAATCTGGAACCAGACGAAACTAAACCAAGCTGTGATTCAAACTCCGCCACAATTTGACTCAGAAAGTGTTACAAGCTTATAAGACAAATGAAATATTGACCATAGTAGAGAGAATCAAATATTTTTAAGTTAAATTTCCTTGCATCTCTTTAGAAACTTGTGATGAGAATTCATCAAATGGTCCCAAGTTTGTCCCTCCTCATCCCCATGTCCAGGGCTCAGCACCTCTCATCTTTGTTATTGCATGTGTCTTGGGCTACTCTTCCCAAATTCCCCCTGCTCACACTATTTTGAAAATCATCTGGCTAAAAATCTAATCCTGTCTTCAAAATCCTAACATGCTCCCCACTCTCTACAGGATACATTTTGGTTCCCTTTACATGGCCGAAATGTCCTTATTCAAGTTCATTCCCACAGCGCCTCTCCAGCCTCAGCTACTATTCCACTTCACTCACTCACTGTGTCCAGCTACACGCAATACCTCACATCTGTCTGTGTGGGCTCCTTGCTAAATCTTGTCCTGTACATACTACTTTGCTTAAATTTTCTGTCCCTCTGTTCTCAGCCTTCACTAATTTATTCACGAATGATTAGCAACACTGTCACAGAAATCTGTTCATCTCTGTTGTGACACTTACTCATATTTGTCTATATTCCCTTGCTGTTTAAGACCATGTCTCTATTATCTTAGTGTGTGAACATATACATCTATAGCTAACCATCCATCACCTACCTGACGCTTAATATAAGCACTCAATGACAGCTAAATAAACAAATTTTCTAAATGCATATTTAGGCTGAGTTGGATCATTTTGGTTAGGTTGATCAGATTGCACCCAGTTCTAGAGATTTTAATGAAGACTAAATAGTCCAAATTAATATATGTTAACAACTTATTTCTATCCTAATATAATGAAACATAGCTTTCCTTTAACTAATTTGTTTGGATTTATATTTAAAAGCTTATCTAAAGTCAAATAACTATTTTTTCCTCCCAAAATGGCAAGCAACAAAAGAGACAAACTAAAGCATTTTATATTTTCGTATCATAGAGCATGTCTCCTGGTAGTATATTGTTATATTGATATTGTCTAATTAGCCCCAAGAATTCCAGAATTCAATATTTTCAATTCTATGATTTATTTTTTAAAACAATGTAATTTCATATATTCATTTATATAAAAGTATATTACACATGAATTAACCTCCATATTAATTGTACAAATCAATGAAATAATTTGTAAAATAAAGGATTTGGTGTTTCCAGCTATGAACATTAGTTCAAAGGAAAATAACTGTCACAGAACTAATCTAAACAGAGGGTGTACTCCATAGCATTTCCTAAATCAATACTTTATTTTCCACTGGGAAAAAAATGCAAGTAAAGAGGAAATTAAACAGTATCTTATATTTTTTTCTGCCATTTTATTCATTAGAGAGAAGAAACAATTCCTTAATAGGAAAGACGAAAATTAGAGATAAAATTTACTTACATACTAAAAACATATTGCTCTTGAAATAGGAAATCTATAGCAAGTCCTTCTAAAAATACTCTTAATAAGCAGTTCTCATAAGCTCTTTTGTTTAGTTCAAGTGGAGAAATGAATTTACTATAGTTCAATGCAGGCTATGCAATTCACACTTTTTAGGTCTTGCAATGCCCATAACCAGTAAGAACTTTTGCTGTTGCCATAGGCTGGGCTAAGGGGGTATGGGGTGATGCTGGCAAAAAGGTACAAAGTTTTGATTGTGAAAATGAACAATTTCTGGAACTCTAATGTACAGCATGGTGACTACAGTAAACAGTACTGTATTGTATACTTGTAATTTGCTAAGAGGATAGATCTTAAAATTAAACCTCTTCAACACACACTCAGGTATGCAGAGGTAATGAAAATAAAGAGTTTCTCTGCAAGGGATTAAGTAAAGTCACTCAGTCGTGTCCGGCTCTTTGTGGCCCCGTGGACTGCAGCCCACCAAGCTCCTCAATCCATGGGATTCTCCAAGCAAGAATACTGGAGTGGGTTGCCATTTCCTTCTCCAGGGGATCTTCCCGACCCAGGGATCGAACCCAGGTCTCCCGCATTGGAGGCAGAAGCTTTAACCCTGACAAAATAGCTCCAGGCATTTGAAGATCTGATACATTCTGCAGGGTCACCTGAACCAACAGTGCTGGAAGGCTCAGACAATGCAGGGGCTAACCCTTGGACTGCAAGGAGATCCAACCAGCCCATTCTGAAGGAGATCAACCCTGGGATTTCTTTGGAAGGAATGATGCTGAAGCTGAAACTCCAGTACTTTGGCCACCTCATGCGAAGAGTTGACTCATTGGAAAAGACTCTGATGCTGGGAGGGATTGGGGGCAGGAGGAGAAGGGGACGACTGAGGATGAGATGGCTGGATGGCATCATGGACTCGATGGACATGAGTCTGAGTGAACTCCGAGAGATGGTGATGAACAGGGAGGCCTGGCGTGCTGTGATTCATGGGGTCGCAAAGAGTCGGACACGATTGAGCGACTGAACGAACTGAACTGAAGCCATTTGCTTATTGCTCACTGAGAACATTTCCAGGTACTTAAACCTCCCTTTGTTTCTCCCTCCACTCACTGTTCAGCAAATATTCATTCTGTGAGGCATGTGCTAAGGGATGGAGATTAAAAACAGTAAACAGCATAGTTAGAGTCTTTGCCATCATAAAGTTTACAGTCTAGCAGGGGAAGCATATTTCAGGAAGCAAATACAATCAAATGTGATAGAATAGAATAGAGGAAGAATACTAAGACACTTGGCAAGGACACAATCCCAAGGGGTGGCAGGAAGGGATAGAAAGGCATCCTTGAGGTCATAGTGCCCAGGTTGGGACCTGAAGATGAATTTGGTTGATTTTAGCCGTCCTACAAATCCATGTCCTGACCACAATCGGATCCTGCTTGCCTCCTGTGGGTCTAAGTGTCCTGCCTGCAAGACCATAATCCATCTTGATTATAATCCATCTTGATTATACCACTTTGCCACAAGCCATTTCAATTCTCCAACTAATGACTAGACTCCTTTTGGTACTATTAGAACACTAAAATTCAGAATCCCTCTTTGAGACCAACATTTAAAAGCTTTCTTTTTAACGCAATTCAGTTAAGTAAACAGCATCCTAGAATCTCTAAGGCTGAGAGCAGCACTATAATCTCCTGTGGGCCTATAAATCAGTCACCCTCCCCTTCTGTCAAGCATTCACTATACCTATTCTGAATGGGAAAATAAATCAAATCTACATCATGGAAAAGATCATGGTGAGACAAACAGTAAACATGACTGACTAGTCAACTATAAATACAAGATACCATGAAAATATTCAAAATAAAATGTCATAGTTAAGCACTTAAGATGCCTTAGAGTAAATGAACATTCTAAATAGTAGCTTTCCTATGGAGAAGAGCTTGGTCCTTAAGAAGGTACTGCTAGGAGTTGCTGGAGTTCTTAAAATTGAACATGGTAAAAACCATGCAGTGAGATGTGAGAAAATTTTTGATAAAATAAATGTCCTTCATTTAGAGTCTTATGTATCTGAAACAAAACAGGAAATATTATTTTGAGTGTATCAATAAACTGCATTAAAGAAATATATAATTTTACTGTATTTAAGGGCATACAAAGTTACAGGTATTTTTAGTAAGAAATCTACAGTGATTGTTTCTCTCTGAACCTGTTTTATGCGCCAACGGCAAGCCTGAATTGTCAAAATACTAGTGTAAAAAAAAAAATCAATTATAGATCAATTATAGATCTTCCTCAACATATGATGATGAAGTTACGTCCTGATAAAACCATGTTAAATTGAAAATATCAGAAGTTCAATCACCTAACAGATTATAGCTGAGACACATTATAGCTTAGCTTCACCTACCTTAAACATGCTCACAACATTTACAGTTGGGAAAAATCATCTAAGACAATGCCTATTCTATAATAAAGTATGAATCTTGTACTGGTAGCAAAAATTTAAATGGTTGTGTGGGTACAGAATGATTCTACATCTATCAAAAGTTGATTACATGCCTATTGATTACATGCCTGATGGGGAGCTTCAGCTGCTGACACTGCCCAACATATCAAGAGAGTATCATACGGCATATCACTAGACCAGAAAAAAATCAAAATTCTAAAGTCCAGTTTCCACTGAATGTCCATTGCTTTTGCACCATCATAAAGTTGAAAAATTATAAGTTGAACCATGATTAAGTCAGGGATCATCTTTATAAAAATTCCCATAGAGTAAGAACTCTGTTACAAAAGCAACAAAGCAATAATTACAGTCTGCTTAAAATAAATCATTCATAAGCTCAAAATGTAATCATTGTGAGAGATAATTCTCACATACACTGAATATGCTATATTGTCAAATTTAAAAGCTAAATGTTGAGAGAGGTGCTAGAACTTGTAAAACATAAGCCTTAGGCCACCTTCTAAGTCCTATCCACAGACTCTAAGAAAAAACTGATCACCCCTGAGTCCTTGATGTCTATGAGAAATGAATATAATTCTGTGCCTAAAAATATTAAAACCATGTGAATCACAAGTAACAAGTGAGGCATCAGGACTAAAGTTAAGATCCAATATTATGTGCTTTCTTGACATTTAGTAAAACTGGGAGGGCCTCAAATGGCCTAAGCTCCCCTCCCATCTTGCTCCCACAGGTCCTCTAGCCAAAAAACCCTTTAATCAAGGGGCATAGGCGCAGTTCTTGCTAATCCCTGAGCAATGAGTTTCAGTTCCTTGTCAACTGATAGAATTTTTCAAGCAAGCCAATTACATCCTCCCATGGGAACCAGGGCCACCCCACCCTCTTCATACTCTGAAGCCTGCCTCTCGCAGCCTTTGGTTATGCAAACCCTGTGTGACCCTGCATGACATGTGGTGTCCTCCTCCCCCAGCTATGAGAATATGTGTGACCAGTAAGCTGCTGTCCATCTCATCTGTCTAATGTCAGGTGCTGTGAGCTCAGGCATCCCTATAACTCTTGGACAGGAATCATTCCTCCACTGGTAGGGTGAAAAGAAGGCAATTAAAATAGCAACTTTATTGGTTGTTCTAGTGCAAAACCACAGACTTGCCCTTTTTTATACATACAAATCATCATTTTAGTTGCATGTTAAGCTTTATTACCAAAAAAGGATATGGAAACTTCCATGGGCTTCTACTCAGGGTCAAGGTCATGAAAAATGACATTAGGTTTCTAGTACTACAAAGCATATGGTTTGTACCATTTCCAAAGCTGGTTTTTGCACAGCTAACATATTTTATTTGAAAGTTGGGATCCTGAGAATTTTTTTTTTACCACTCAATCATTATTCCATAAAGTAATCATTATTAGGCTTCCCTGGTGGCTCAGATGTAGCCGGCCTGCCGTGCAAGAGACCCGAGTTTGATCCCTGGGTCAGGAAGATCCCATGGAGAAGGAAATGGGAAATGGCAAGCCACTCCAGTATTCTTGCCTGGAAAATCCCAAGAACAGAGGAGCCTGGCAGCTACAGTCCATGGGGTCACAAAGAGTCCGACACAACTGAGCAACTAACATACTCAATCATTATTAACTAACTTTAGTTTATATTGGTGATGGGTTAGGGAAATCTTGTCTAATTGAGGCACAAGATTGGTGAATATACGGTATCCCAATAAAGTTACTCATACAAAATACACAATTGTGATTGCATCTTAAAAACGTAATTTTTAAATTAAAAAAAAAAAGTATGTGTTACAAATTTCTCAACAGTCATACTAGAACAAACAGAATGAGAAAATGACGTTAAGCTGTCAATTTTCTTAAAAATTAGTTAATAAAATTAGAAGAAATAATGAGAGTTATTTGTCCAATCTCATGTCTTTTCTCCCTATAATTATAAACCCACAATAACTGTAGTTTGCTTTTTTTTTTTTCCTTGTCAGTGTTAGCTGGTAAAAGTAGAATTATGAGGGTATTTTCAAAAAGAGATGTAAAGTTGTATGTATGGCTTTTATTCTGTAACATGGTATTGATTGGAAAAAATTAATTTAAAGCCAGTGTACTTGTAGGAGGGCAGAAGTTTCATTTTAGCAAAAGTAAGTTTTAAGTAGACAGTTACATGTATTGATCTTGGGTTTTGACTTAAGATAGTAAATTTGGAGAATGGGGAATTTAGAGGTGAAGACCAATGGACTGAAAGTCAAACTAGTGTAAAAATGCAGAAAAACAAGAGCACAGGGGAAGCTCAAAGTTTAGAATTCAAGGAAAAGATAAAAAGTGAAGGAGACTGAAAGCTACAAGCCTGGGAGGGTGGGGGAGGCTGTGGGAAAATACTGTGAGACAGGTGACAGAGAAACAAATGAAAGGTGTAAGGGGGAAGAAAGGGTGGCTTAAAGGCAATTTCAATGGCTCTTTTACTAAAAAGTTAATATATATGCATAAATAACTGGTAAA
>SJYX01008795.1:74587-159525 GCA_006410675.1 Oreotragus oreotragus | reverse complement strand
GAGGGGAGGGGAGGGGAGGGGAGAGGCGAAGAGCCACCAGGGGCAGGGGTGCCCAGCCAGGCCTGAGCCGGTGGGGCCCACCCCTTGGGGCTGTAGTGGAGGAGGGGCTGCGGTGAGAGTAACTCTGGCCCCAGAGCCTCCATCCCCACAGTGGTCAGAGCCGGTCCCTCCATCCCCCCATCCCCCCAGGAAAGCCAGGGTCGGAGTCTGATCTGGGTGCCCCCGAAGGGCAGCCCCTCAGGCACTTTGTGGGTGCTGGCAGACCCTGACCCCTCACGAGTCCAGGAAGCACAGGGTGGTGTGGAGTGTTCCACTTGGAGCTAGGCAAGGCCCCTTCCCTGGAGCAGAGTGGGGCTGCCCATGCCTGGGCACTGGGTCATGGGAGTCTGGGTGGGCACAGGCCAGGCTTAGGGGCCGGGTCGGGTTGGGGAGACACCTCCCCTGGCTCCCCAAGCTCCCCAACCCCAATCACCACCCCACCCACACCAAGGCCAGCATCAGACCTGATTCTGTTCCCAGTCTGCTCCTCACCAGCTGGAAGTAGGAGGAGTGACTTCTGTGGGCTCAATCACCTCATTGGTGAAAAGGATACTGAGCTCCCCTTGTCCACACCTGTGTCCACCAGGGATCTTGTGAGGGATAAAGGAGAAAAGGCAAGCCCTCTGTCAGTCTGGGAAGGCTTCCTGGAAGAGGAGGCTCTGTACAGAGGGGAGTAGGACATGTCTCTCCAGGTGCACTGGGGCAGGGTTTGCAAAAGGGCTTGCAAACTATGACCACATTTGTGGAAGCCACCACTTGCAGGAGCCTCATGCCAGGCTCCTGGCCCCAGTGGGAGGCGGGCAGGGAAGGAAGAAATGCAGAAGGAGCACACAGCTGCTCAGCCCCCCAACTCCTCAGAGTTCCTCCACGTCCAGTCTGGGGCTGTGCCTGCACTGTCTTTGCCCAGACTTGTGCACCAGGGGTTATTCTTGGCGACTAGTCCCGTTCCTATCACTCAGCAAATACTACTGAGTTTGGGAAGCTGAATTAAGCTGAATTCAGAAATTCTGAGGCATTTAGGGTCACGTCGAAAGCATGACTTAGAGTCCCAGGCAACTGGCCCCCAATCCAGGGACCAGATCCGGACCCCAAGACTCCTACTCCCACAGTCCAGACCACTAATGGAGTAGCAGCTGCAACCTGGGTAGGACTGGCCATGTGGAGTGAAAAGACATTTGATACATATGAACCGGCTGGCTAGCTGGATGGATGGATGGACAGACAGAAAACTGGAAGGATGACTTGGAAGATGGAGGGCTAGGACAGGTGGGAAGACAGGAGGATGGTAGCTGGATAGAGGGAGGTATGGATGGTTGATAGATGGATGGGGATATTTGGATGGGTGGGTAGATGATGGATAGATGGGTGGATGGGTAAGTGGGTGGGTGGGCAGGTAAGTGGATGCTGCAAAAAGCTGTGAGGCAACTCCAAAACTATTATTCTATCAGAAGCTGCTCACCTCTGTCCCGTTCCCCCCTCTTTTCAGAAACTTCCTCAATCTTGCACTTGCAGATTCGAGAAGCCTGTGTCACCACTGAAGACCCTATTGCTCCCCTCAGCCAGCCTTGCTTCTCTCTCGGCTATTATCACTTCTAATACACCTTACTTCTTCACTCACTTGTCTCCCTTCACCACACAATGTCAGCTCCAGGAGGGCAGCTTCTGTGTGACTTCACTGTTGGTTTCCTAGAGCTTACAACAGTGCCTGGCACAGACTATGCGCTTAAAAAATAGTTGTTGAAAAGGGAAAACAGGAAAAGGGGGTGGAGAGGTGGACTGACCCTGGGAGGGCTCCTCTTCGCTGGCTCATCCCTTCCTAGAGCGCCCACCTTTCCCGTGCATGGTTGCCCCCCTAGCCAGTCTCTGGCTCCCGCTCCACTCCAGCTCGTCTGGGTTGCTTAAGAGGTACTGAGGCATTTGTCTCCATCCGCACCCTCAGCTGAGCAGGGAGGGCTCCCTGAGACCCCCACGTGTGGTGCTCTCTCCTCAAGGCTGAAGTCTGGGCTCCACCTGCTACCACCAGACAGTCCAGATGGGGGCCTGGCACACAGGTGAGGTGGGGGACACAGGGCAGGGTCAGGCAACCCCCCGGCTCTCTGCTCTGTCCTCCTTCGGGGTCCTTCATCCTGAAAGTACCTTCTGGGTACAGGTAGCCTCCTGCCCATCAGTCACCAAGACAGGTCCCCGAGTGCTCTGGGGACAGAGAGCCGCTCTCGCCACATACCCCGCCCCACCCCCACCCCCCATCCCGTGCTCGGCCAGCTTCCCCTGAGGCAGATCTCCACCACCCTGTGGCTGGGACAGGCTCTACCAGCAGACCTTCCTCCTGCCCGCCTGCCCGCGGGGTCCTCCTGCGCCCTCCACAGGGCGTCCTTTCTCCAGCTTTTGGTCCCACCGACTATCTCTCTCTCTGCTTCTCTGTCACGCTGGCCGTTATTTTGGAGACTCCAGGAAGTGACACCCATGCCCCCGCCGCCACGTCTAACAGAAGTCTGGGCTCCTGGGACTTGAGGGGTGTTCCCACGCTGAGCCAGGATGGGCAGAGCTCAGACCCCTCTTATCGCTGGGCTTTTCCCTAGAGCCCGGGGCGGGAGGCCCCAGCCAGACGGCGGGGTGGCCAGTGGAGGCCAGCCTGAGCCGGCCGGGGCCCCCGGAGCTGGGTTTGTGAAGGGCAGGGTGGAGGGCCGCGCCAGTCCAAGCCGTGGCCCCTGGGCCTGCAGGTCCTTCAGGGATGCAGGCGGTGAGGACGGGGTCAGGTCAGCAAGCGAGGTGGCACTGCCTTTCCAGCCCATGTCCCCATTAAGGGGACAATGGGAGAATAAGCACTTTTCTTTCTTCATTTCCCCGCTGTCTGCTAATATCATATTGATGGTAATTTCTCTTTAATGGGCTATTTGCGGTAATTATGATGCACGGAGTGAGTAATTGTATCTGACTCCCAGAGCCCACCAGGGCCGCAGGGGTGGGGGGTACCAGTCCTTGGCCCTCTCAGCTGGGTCAGCTCCACCCTCTCCCTGGGACCAACCTCCGTCCCTGGCCCCTGGGACAGGGGTCCTCTTTGGCCTCCTCTTCTGGGGAAGGCTAGGCTCTCAGCTTCCCAGAGCTGATGGGAGTCTGTCCCAGGCCAGAGCAGGGGCCCAGGGCACCCCCACCAGAGCCAGCACGGGGCCGTGCGCCTCTCTCCCCGCCAGGAAGCTTCAGGCTCCCTCTTGTCTGGCCTGAACTCCTTGCTCCTTCCATGTCTCTGCTGAGACACCATTTCCGGCAGGGACTGCCTGGGGGTGCAGGCACCCAGTGGGGGAGTCTCAGTCACTGCAGGTTGGTGCTGGGAAGACCCCTGGGGATTCCGGCCTCGCCTCCCACATTAGGGATCTGCCTCCAGCCCCTCAGCCCCACTTCAGAGGCCCTGGGCCCCACCCCACCCCAGTCTCTCTTCTCCTCATGCTTGTCCCTCTGGGTCCCTGTCACCTCTGAGGCCTAGCTGGGCAGAGGGCACTGGGGTCCTCAATAGTGTGGCCTTACTGTGTGCCTGGGACAGAGGTTAAAGGTTAGGCGGAAATCTACTCTGGGTTTCCCCACATGGACGGTGAGGTCAGGAGCCAGAAGCAGCCCAGAACCCACCAAACATCCACCCAGGTCCATGGGGCCCACACCCTGAGCTGCTTTTCTTAGACAAGGGCACCTTCCTTCAGCCTTGCCAGGCTGTGTTCAAGACACGTGTCATTCAAGCCTGTAAGAAGCATCCCAAGGCAGGGCCCCTCACCTCACCATCACCTCTACTGTGAGCATTACCACCATCATCACCAATATCACCACCACGACCATGACCATCATCACCACCACGACCGTGACCATCATCACCACTGCATCCTGGACCATCAGTGTCTGCTGTGGACCTTGCTAGATTCGTGATCATCTAGTGGGAGATAGGACACAACCTCTTGTCATTTCTGAGAAAAACTAACGCCAAATTGACTGTTGTTGCCCACAGAACCGGAGAAGGCAATGGCACCCCGTTACTCTTGCCTGGAAAATCCCTTGGACGGAGGAGCCTGGTAGGCTACAGTCCATGGGGTCACTGAGAGTCGGACACGACTGAGCGACTTCACTTTCACTTTTCACTTTCATGCACTGGAGAAGGAAATGGCAACCCACTCCAGTGTTCTTGCCTGGAGAATCCCAGGGACGGGGGAGTCTGTGGGCTGCCGTCTATGGGGTCACACAGAGTTGGACACGACTGAAGTGACAGCAGCAGCAGCAGCAGCAGCCCATAGAACAGTAGTCTCTAGGCTGGGCTTGTCTGGGAGGGCCATGAGCCTTGCCACTGTGGCTGGTGGTCCATCATAAACTGAACAGCTTGGCAGACGGATTGGGGGTGAGCATGCCAGGTGACCTGGGTGGCGTGGGTACACACCTGCTTCAGGCCCCAAGAGAAGAGGGCTGGGCATGGGTGTGGCCTCCACTCTGGGAACTCCAGGCCACACATCCACCCTGCCTGAGATGACATCAGGTAGAAACTCAGGAACTAGAGGTGTTGAAAGGGTCACCCAGGGACCTGGGTGGGAACTGGGCTAAGGACATGGGGCTGCCCTCCGACACACAGGGCTGAGGCGCTCCTGCCTCCCCTACCCCTCCACTCATCCGGCAACCCCCTGCTGCCAGGGTCTCCTCATGTGTCTTTTCTGGTCAATAAACCTCGGCTCCTGGGGGGCCCAGGCTGATAACGCTGCCCCACCCCGCCAGGCACTCTGTCATAATTAAGCACGCACAGCCTAATTAATTGAGTGGTCAGGATGCTAATTAGCAGCTTGATTGAGCCTGGAGGAGGGTGAAGGGCAACCTTGGCAGTGGACGCGCCTCCCCGCTGGGCCGCTCTCTGGCTCTCCCAGGCTGGCCCCACCCTCAGGTCAGCCCTAGTCTTCAGGTCCTGTCCTTAGCGCTCTGCTCCCTGCGTCTCCTGGGTCGGCCCTGGCCCTGGCCCTGGGCCTCTCTTGTCCCTCTCTAACCACTGCGGACAGATCGGGCCCCTGCCACTCTCCATCTCAGCACCCCTGCCCAAAGGACTTGAGCTCGCCCAGTGGCAGGGAGTCCCTCTCTCTGGAGACCTCCCAGGGAACACGTGTCCTCAGGCTCCTGGCCACAGGCCTGACCATAGCTCTTGGCCATGAGGGCAGCATGCCCACACCGCATGGCGGGGCCCTTGCCCTCTCTAGGGTCCTGACCCATCTGTGACCCCTCTGCCCTCCAGCTCTCCCTTCCCTCACTCCAAGCAGCCACAAACCCACAGGAACTGGGACCCAGTGGCCTGACAGGCAAGTGACTTTGGCCAGACCCCTACACCTTTGCAGCCCATCTCCTCTGAGTGGCCACTTCCCCACAAGGTCATCAGGTTGAGTGGACCCAGGGTGGGGAGTGGGAAGACTGATGAAATCAGAAGAGGGACTTCCCAGTGGTCCAGTGATAAGACTCTGAGCTCGCAATGCAGGGGCCCTAGGTTTGATCCCTGACTGGGGAACTGGAGCCCACATGCTGCATCAAAGACCCTGCAGCCGGCAACTAAGGCCAGGCACAACCAAATAAGATAAAAAAGAAAAAAGAAACGGGGAGGGGGCAGGGAGAGGGGAGAAGAAAGGCTGGCGGTGGGGGGAGGGGAGCCCAAGGATCGGGTCTCTCTGAAAGATCTGCGGCCCTCCTCCAGCCCACAGTGCCTGCCCTGCACTGTCCGGCCTGGCGGACTCCGCGTCCCACTGCCCCAAGGCAGGAGGACCATACCCGCCCTCTCCCTGAAGGAGCCAATGGGCAGGTGCAGAGGGTGGGACGGCCAGAGGATGGCCACACCCCCTCGAAGCCTCTGCGGCCTTCTCTGTAAATAAAGTGGCGGATGATGGGGACCCTTCCTCTGGGGATAGTGGGGCCAGCCCCCCTAGTGGGTTTTTGCTGCTCAGCCCGGTCCCAAGGCGAGGAGAGGCGGCATGGCCCCGGGGGCCAGGGGGACCCCGCTAGCGGTCCTGAGTAGGGGCCAAGCAGAGTGAACCAGCGGCCAAGTCCCCCCAGGCTCCTCGCAGCTCCCGGGCTGCGGAGGTCGGAGGTCGCTTACTAGAGGTGAAGGGCACTCAGGGTCCAACCCGAGGAGCCTGGAGGGAGCGCTTGGAGAGCTGGAGCCGACTTGGGGGCTGTGGGGGCAGGACCTGGGGCACACTGAGGGCCACAGCAGGCAGGCTTGTTTGAACCCGAGGAGGCCCCAGAGCGGAGTCCTGAGAAGGAGGTCCCAGGGGCTCCCCTTTCGGCTCCGCAGAGGTTTGGGCACCGCAGCTCCGACACCCTCCCTGCCCTGCTTCGCCCCAGCCGCAGGGGCGTCACCGGGACGAGCCGGGGGGCCGGGGACGGCTGGCCGTGGGGAGCGGCCAGGACGCCCTCCTGGCCCTGGCCCCTGGCCTAGCTCGGCTCCACCGCAGACAGATGGCGGCGCGCAGGGTGGGGAGGATGGATGGAGGGGGCGTCAGATGGCGCTGCTCCGGGCGGACCCCTGCCTCCGCCAAGGACGCCCCGGGCCCCGCGCATCTGGAAGGGCCGCGTGCCCGCTGCGCCGCGCGGGTGGCAAGGGAGGTGACACGACGAGCTGCCACCGCCGGTGCCCGCGGCTGTCCCGACGCGCCCGGGCGCGGCGAGGTGGGAACGCGCGGGAGGGCGCAGCTGTCAAGTCGCAGCTGCGAAGCACCGGGCTGGGCCTCCAGTGCGCACGCGCGGCCGGGTCTCCCAGAGCGGCCGGGGACAAGCCCTCGGGACCCCTCCCTCGAGCCCTCCCTGTCCCTCGCCTTCTCCAGCAGGCTCTCCCTGCTCCTCGCATCCCTTCCCCCCGCCCCCCCCTCCACACACACACACGGGCTCTGCCTGCCTCTGTGCCATGGCACCTGCCCCGGGCTGCCCCTGCGGCCCAGGTGAGCTGTTCGCTCCCCACCCCTGCTCTGGGTGGCAGGGTGTGGGGCCGGATGATAATTTGAGGTGATGTACACTACATCCCTGGTGGCTCAGACGGTAAAGGATCTGCCCGCAATGCGGGAGACCTGGGTTCGATCCCTGGGTCGGAATGATCCCCTGGAGGAGGAAAAGGCAACCCACTCCAGTGTTCTCGCCTGGAGAATCCCGTGGACAGAGGAGCCTGGTGGGCCACAGTCCATGGGGTCACCAGGAGTCAGACAGGACCGAAGAGACAGCACGTACACACAGGACATCCAAAGACCAGGCAGAAAACAGAGGTTTAAAGACAGAAGTACAGCAACAAAGAGTTTTCTGAGGCCCAGCTGAACTGTCACCCCCAGCACCCTCGTCTCCTTGTCAGAGGTAAAAAACACCCCTGTTTTCCCGGGGGCTGTCCCATGGGGACCCCTACACCAAGGATCCAGCTAAAAGGGCCCCCACCCTCAGGGCACGGATGGTGGGCCATCTTAGCTGCTTCCAGGCTGGCTGCCCCCAGATGAGGATGGGGGGTGTGGGGCGGCAGGGGTGGACACACAGCCTCAAAACACAGGACAGGGTGGGGGTCCTAGGGCACTGGCCTTGCCCCTACGGGCTGTCTCTAAGGGTCCAGGGGAGGCAGGTCCCCTGACTCTTGAGGCCAGCTGAGCACTTGTCTTGAGCACAGTCTGAGCACAGACTTGTAGTCTGTGAGCCCCTGTAAGGCCCCCAGTTGGGTTGGGAGGGGGGCGCTGGAGACCAAAGAGGAGGTCATGGCTCCTGGTGGCAGGCAGCAGGCAGGGAAGAGCAAGGGCTGGAGCACTGGAGCCTAAGTCTGCTCTGAGCAGCCTCGCCTCCTGCCCTCTCCCCTGGGGATGAGGGGTGGGCGGTGGGCTGAGAAAGCTTTCTGGAAGGAGGTGGCAGTCCCAGGAACTGGCTGGCTTGTGGATAATCGAAGCCGCCCTGGGGTGGAGGCAGGTGTGTGAGGGGCCGCTGGGAGAGGGGCATGGTTTCTGCCCAGGCCAGCCGACTGGGTCCTTGCTCTGAAGGGAGCTCCCTGGCCTCCTGTCTGCCCTGGGTGGGCTCAGTGCTGAGTGTGGTGGGCCAGGCTTGGCCGGGGGCGGGGTGTGTGTGTGGCCACACGCCAGGGGTGGACGATGGGAGGAGATCCGCAGAGAGCCTGGTGCTCCGGCACTGGAGGAGACTGTGCTGTGGTCCTCGGGGAGAATGGGGCAGGCAGGGTGGAGACTGAAGGACAGGCGTGGGCGTGCTGCAGCCCAGAGACCACCGTGCACAGTGGGCGAGGTCCCTGGGCTCACACTGCGGAAGGGTGTGGAGGGTTGGAGAGTGGCGGTCGGGGGTGGGATGCCTGCCCTGGTGGCAGATGGCTGCTGTGGGGACCTGGGAGGGGCTGTAGGGTGTGACCTTCTTTTAAAAACCACGAGGCCTGATGCGCTTTTATTAAAATAAATAGAATTTCTTTCCAGCCAGCATTTGCTTTATTTTCTCAAAGCAACGAAATTCAGCTCAGTGTTTTCCTAATTAGATCTATTTGACCAAAGTGAAGTATATAGTATTTATCACAACGTGTTTGTGGGAGGGAGGCACTGAAAGACTGAGACGGGCCGCAGGCTCCTGTCCCCCAGACGCTTTGTTCTGTAGGGGCCCCAGACCCCATGTGGTTAAGGGGGGCCCCTGCCACAGTGCCCACCCAGCACAGGAGTCTTGGGGACCCCAAGGGGCCAAGGACCTGCCCAGAATTTGCCTTCAGGGTTTGGGGCCGAACTCATAGGGGCCAGGTTCACATGGCTGGATCACAGGGGTTGTGGACGGTGGAGGGACAGTGTCAGAGAGGGCTTCCTGGGGAGGTGACATGGAGGTGACCTTGCAGGTGACCTGTAGCCAGGGAAGAGAGGCCAGGGAATGGGGAGGACAGGGCCTGGGCACCTTCTTGTGGGCAGCACCCACACCCACCCCTGCCCTCACCCTTGCTCTGGCCAGTGATGGCGCCCCTCAGTGGGCCAGTCCTCCCGGCCCTCCTGCCAGACCCTGGGCTCTGCAGAGGGAACTGGAGCCGTGGGCTTGGATTTCAGGTCACTCCGCCGCGACATGAATAATGTAGCTGGCTGAGATTGGAAGGTGACCTCAGCCCGGGGGTGGGGGCATCTCTGCAGCCTCCAGCCTGCCCTAGCCTCCCCCTTGCCAAGCAGGACATCGGGTTCCCAGCCCCTGCCCTGCCTGGGCATCCAGTTGGCTGCCCACCTATTCCTCGGTCTCCCTTGGCCCCCGCTGGGTGGCCGAGGCAGCGGGGACAGGCAAGGGGCACGGCTGCATGGGGAGGGGGCACCCTCTTCTGTCCTGAGAGGTGGGATCCTCGCAGGGGTCCCATGCTGCCCGTCAGGGCTTGTGGGCCATGAGACGTCTCACTCCTAGACCATGACATCTGGTGGAAAGAGGCCAAACATCAGTCTGAAATTCCCCAACCCTGGGACAAAGAGAACATCTGAGGAGACCAGGGCAGAGGTGGCCCAGGTCACAGGCAACGAAGGAAATCGGAAGGGGAGGAGCCAGAAGACTGAGTGTGTTCCCTAGAGCTGGCTTCCAGCCAGAGTGTGGGCTGGCTGTGCCGTACAGTGGGGTGTAGAATCAGGACAGTTTAAGGTGTGCCAAATCCCCGGAGGTTTGCCTTTCAGGGTACTTCCTGGGGAAGTGAGCAGACAGCAGCTGTGAGAGAAAACCAGTGAGGAGGAAGACTGGGTCCCCAGAGAAGGGAATCTGGCACAGGAGAGAGGCCCAGGGGGCAGCCACAGGAGCAGCAAGGTCATCCCGGGACGAGGGACGCCCTGCAGGCAGAAGGTCCAGGACTGGCCTGCGGGAGGCCGTGAGAGCGTCACACTGCTGAGAGTCGCCGCGGGCATGGAGCCCTGGTGGGGGGAACTGGCTCCAGGAAGCTAGGGGACTCAGTGTCACCTGTGGACAGGTCTACACTGCCGCAGTAAGGACCCACCAGAGAGCGCTGTAACCACAGCTGGCACTGTTGAGGATGTGGGCAGAGCAGGATAAGGGCCTGGAGACCCCTCACTGTTCTGAGGAGGAAGGCTGTCTGAGAGGACTAACGCTGGAAAATCAAGAGAGCCACATTCACGGATTATTTGGAAATAAAGAGGAAACACTGACCATGGGTACCCGTGTGGAGCAATGACGCGGCCCCACCCCCCATCCATTGCCGGGGGTGATGCAAAGTGGTGCAACTGCTTTAGAAGGAGCTTCATGGTGTCTCACAAAATTAATATACTCTTACCACAGCATCCAGGGATCCTGCTCCTTGGCATTTACCCAAAATGAGCTGGAAACTTACATCTGCACAAAACCTGCACCTTCATAACTGCCAAAACCTGAAAGTAATCACGCGATCCTCTAGTAGGTGAGTGGGGAAGCTGTGGTTGGTCCGTTCAGGCAATGGAGTATGAATGAAAAAAGAAATGAGCTATCAGTAGGGATAAATTAGGAGGCTGAGATTAACATACACTTACTGCTGTATATAAAATAGATAACCAACAAGGACCTATTGTATAACACAGGGAACTGTGCTCAGTATTTTATACTTCATTTCCTGTAAGTGAAATGAATCTGTAAAAATATATATATATAACAGAATCACTTTGCTTACACGTACCTAAAACTAACCTGCTATTGTAAATCAGCTACACTTCAATTTAAAAAAAGAGAGAGATTTCTTCAAGGCTACAAAAAAGGAAGAAAGAAAAAAAATCTGTCAGCCATGAAAAGACATGGAGGGACCCTAAACGCGTGTCCCTAAACGAGAGAGCTGATCTAATTACATTGCTGTGTGATTCAGTCTCTATGACAGTTTTGGAAAAGGCAAAACAACGGAGATAGTGAAAGGATCCGTGTTTGCCAGGGGTGTGGTGGGGAGGGACGAGGGGGTACACGGAAACTCTACTTCCTGCTCATTTTTCCCTAAATATAAAAATGCTCAAAGCGACTTCCCTGGTGGTTCAGTGGTTAAGAATCTGCCTTGCATGTAGAGGGCATAGGCTTCATCTCTGGTGGAGGAACTAAGGTCCTACATGCTGTGCGGTGCAGCCAAAAAAAAAAAAAAAAGCTCAAAAGCGGTCTATAAATTCTGTGTTTGTGAGAACTTAGTTTCCCATCCATGGGTTGAACCCAGACCACGGCAGGGAAAGCACCTCCTAACCACTGAATTCCCTCCAAAGTCTATTAATTTTATTTCTATATTTACACCTGTCTAGCTAGCTAGCTAGCTGTCAAAGGAGAAAGCAAAATGATGTGGGGCCTGGCGTGAAGGGATGGAGGGTTGTGGTCTCTGAGGGGCTAGGGCCCACCTGCCCCAAGGGGACCCATACATCCTCCCAGCCCCTGTCTCTCCCCACCTCTAGGCCCTGCTCCTCAGACGAGCTGATCATCCCTGTCCCCCCGGGAGGCTCTAACTCAGGGAGGCATCTTGGTCAGCACCGCGCTGTCCTGGACCCACTGACCACCTGCCACCCACAAGGGAGCCCTTGGCATCAGAGTGCAGGGCGGGGGAAGGGGGGACCTGGGAGGGGCTCAGGGCGGGGTGGGCCTCCAGCAGAAGCAGCTCCCCAGCAACTCTGCTCCCCACCAGCCACCAGACCCCTCCTCTCTCACATCTTCCTTCAGAAGACACCGGAACCACCTGCCACACCCCCACCCCTGCTGACCCTGACCTGGGCAGCCTCCCCCACTGGCCCCTGGCCCCAGCCTGTTGCCCACTCCTGCTCAGGACCCTGGCACTGGCAGCTTCCCCGACTGGAAGACTCCTGTCTGTAAGCCCCACAGGACCCTACAGACAGGAGGACAAGCGCCCACCCTGACCCGTGGGGCCAGGGCAAGCCTGGAATGTGGGGAAGCTCAGGGCCCCTGAGAGTCTGGTCTCCCCTTCAGCTGGCAGTGGGCATGACCTGCACACGCCCCAGTCTGCACAGGACCTCCGTGCTGATGCAGGGGTCCTCACCAGTCGTCTACACAACCCAGCCGTCTACGAGACCCTGTCAGGGGTGTCAGGGCGGGGCCAGGTCTCAGGCACCCCGGCATCTCTGCTCCCTCCCTGCTCTGGCCGCCCCACCCCGTTGCACAGACTCTGCCTTGAGCCGCCAGGTGTGACTATGCCCTGAGGTCTTCAGCTGTCTCCTGCCCACCTCCTCATCACCCAGCAGGTGCCCAGTGGGCTTGTCCCCCATCTCCTTGAGCTTCTGACCTCCCCCTGCCTGGGTCCCAGCCGTGGCCTGTCGGCAGTTCCACCACCGCCTAGGAGGGAAGGTTTGACGGCTGAAGGGGCAGCAACGACGGTGGGGTCTAGGGGTGCTCTCCTCTGGTTCCTGCAGCCTCTCTTGGGAGACCCTAAGCCCCCAGCAGAGATGGGCAGGCCCAAGGTCAGCCATCTGCATATCGATAGAGTCTGTCCACCCAGGGCTGGGGGAGGGGCGTACATGGCTCAATAAGGCCCATCTTGTGAGACAATAAATTTGGCTATTGACCTAGCAAGAAGATGTCGATAAATGAACGGTTAATATAAACATTATCCTTCCCAAATTAATCCAGGCACGGGGCGGAGAGGGGGGGCTGGGCAGGCACAGGGCAAATGGGAGGCTGAAATGTGAGGAGGAGGCGGGTAGGGCAGGTCTGGCCCGGCAGCCCTGGGGCCCTTCTGTGGCCCTTCTGTGGGGTGGGGCTGCTTCTCCCCTCAGGGTGTCTGGGCAGCTGCCGTCCAGTGTTTGGAGGGCAGCCAGATTCAGCAAATAAAATCCCAAGAGGCCTGGCCATAGTCAGATTTCAGATCAACAACTTCATTTGAGTATAAGTATATCCCTTCCTGATTTGGGAAATACTTATACCAAAGAGTATGCATAGCCTCTGTAAAGCGTGTATGCTGGTGGGGTCCTGTGCTTTACCTGAAGACCCTGGAGGGAAGAGGAGCCCCTGGGCCGACAGGAGGGAAGTCTAGTGACCGCAAGGCCTGGCAGGGTCCAGGCTGCCCCACCCCCAGGCCCACTCATCTCCACCAGCCTCCTGCAGTCGTGACCAGGAGGGCACCCAGCAGCTGCCAGCGGTCAGGCGTGGTGCTCCAGAAACACGGCGCTGGAGGGCTGCTGTTAGCCTCGTGGCCAAACACCCCTCGGCGACCCTCACCCTGCGGCCCCTGCTTCCCCACCCGCTCTAGGACCGCTTCCCGGTGGGGGATGGACATCGGCCAGCTTTGCGGTGGGCCCTCTGCAGCCGGGCCTTGAGGGACTTGGGGCTCAGGGCCTTGCAGCGGCCGGGAGCTCCAAGTCCACGGCTGGGCACTGCCCAGGGGGAGCCCTATAAATAAATAAACCTCGTCATATAAATAAACCACAGCCTGCCGGGCAGGCCCGAACTGGAGGCAGCTGCTGGGCTGGCCATGCCATCACCTGCACCCAGGCCTGCACCCAGCCTCCGCAAGAGGAGCCCGCGGCCAGACATTTCCGGTGGCTCCTTGCTCCTGCTGCGTCCATGCCCAGCCTGTCAGCCCAACAGGACCCGCGGTTGCACCCTCCTGGGCTCTGACTGGCTCCCATGCACCCTCTAGCCTGGGTGATGGGCGAAAACAGGCCTGGAGACCCAGCAGAGTCAGCCTCGGGCCCCCTGAGGAGGGTGGGCCATGAGGGGTGGGGTTGCGGCCAGCCTGACCCTGGCTCTCCAAGGGCGGGGCACGTGCTTTGTCCACCAGCCAGCACGGGGCTGAGGGGCGGGGTAGCCACTGACGCTGCCCCTCTAGGCTTGGGAGCTGCCGCCTCTGCACAAGCTGCCCTGTCCTCCCCGGATGAACAGTCCTATTGAGGGCCCTCAGCCCAGGCCAAGGCAGTGGGGGGGCAGACCCCAGGGTCAGTGATTGATGGGGGTTTGGGGGCTGCGGCCCCGCCCCAAGACGGGCAGCCGGGGAAGTGGCTGTCAGCAGCTAATGGGCCCCTTGACAAATACGATCAAGGAGGCTGGGGGAGCTTCCGATCTGGCTCTGCCCTCCAACAGGGCCCCCAAGAGCCAGGCAGTTCCGGCCTGGCAGGCGGGGCTGGGAACCGGTGTCTGAAGACCCACAGGATAGGCCTCACTGTCTCCAACAATTCTTCCGGTGGCCCTGTGGGGGAAGAGGGGGTGGGAGCTGAGTGATGAGGCCCCTCCCAGCCTCACACGGGGATGCTGAGCTCAGTGCTGCAGCTGACCAAGGGCTTCAGGGATGGTAAAAACCCTCTGGGCCTCCGGCTGCCTGGAGACACCGATTTGCTGCTGGACTGTAGTTACTGTGCTGCCTCCCCTCCCCCGCACCGCCTCCATTGAGGCCTCCACCCAAGGGGTCCCCCTGGCTTTCCCCACCCTCCCACGGTGAGGCCTGCCCCTCGCTGGGGCCCAGCCGTGGCCTTTTAGGCGGGGAGAGTCTTGGTTTGGGACGGTGAGAAAGTTCTGGAGCCTGATAGTGGTACAGATAGTGCAACAAGGTAGATGTGCTTAATGCCACTGAACTGTGCTCATAAAAATGGCTCAGATGGAGAAATGTATGTGAAATATATTTTAATGTGATTTGAAAAAAATCTAAGTGCACCGTGTCCCATGCCCTCAACACCCACGCCCGGCACCTGGCCACAAAGTCCTTACTAAGGGGTCTGTGCACCTCACCTCTTCCTTCTATTCCTGGGCCCAGCAGGCCCTCCTCTGAGGAGGAGGGGGTGGGGCGGCAGTGGCCGAGGGAGCCTGGGTGATGCAAGTGGGGTGGGGGAGGGGGACAGGTGGTATTCCAGGCCAGGCTGGGAGTGCAGCTCCCCCAGGACAGGCCCAGGCTCAGGAGACTACCCGCTGTCCCTGTGGTGGAGGCTAAGACCCACGCTGGGGCTGCAGGAAGCAGGACTGGGGGTGGGGGCAGAGAAGGATAGGCTGGGGGACGGGCATTTTCTTGTTGACACCGGTTACTGCACTCATGATAAAAAGCAAGTCAACTTTTAGATGGTCGTTGGTGATGGACTTGGCATGCTGCAGTCCATGGGGTCGCAAAGAGTCAGACACAACTGAGCAACTGAACTGAGTTGGAGTTTTTCAATTCTGCAGTTAACCCACCCCTTTCTGGGCAGGGCAGGCAGGCAGCTCCCCCTGGAGTGAGACCACCTGGATGCCTGGCAGGGACAGGGCAGGCCCGACCCCCGAGGTGCTCCTCACTGGATCCCCGTGCCACCCACAGGGCAGGTGGGGGGTCCTCAGGCCGGGGGAGGGGGGCACTTGAGACTGGCCATCTCAGGGGTCACGGCTGTTGTCCTGTCGAGCAGCGGGAGGCGGGGGCTGCTGACCTGGCAGTGTGGGGGTCCCATGGGGAGGGGGCCAGCTGCTTGTGAGGCCGCCAGCCCAGAGAGGATTTAGATGGTGCTCGCTCAGCGATCGATCCACCCCGGCGTCTCTTCCGAGGTGTAGAAAACTGCATGTTCTCCCAGTTAGAGAAATGGCCATGTTCCGGGGATAATTGATGGACCTTCTGCTCCAGGAATATCCATAAACTCTGGTTCCAAGAACAGGTAAACCCCAGTCCCCATGCCAAATCAGCCACGGGGGGCCGTTGGGTGCGGCCCCCACACAACCTCCCTCCAGGGCAGAGAGCTAAAGGGCCTTGCCTTGCCTCCTTTGGCCTCCACTCTGCACTGAGGTGGGGATTGCCCACGGCAGGGGGTGTGGTGGCAGACAGAGGGTGGGCCTGCCCTTTGGGGCTCACAGTCAGATCCTAGCCAGCTGCCTGAACAGACCCAGAGGTGAGTGTCTAAGCCCACTGACTGCCCAAGTGCTGTGTGAACACTGGACAGTTCTCGGAACCTCTCTGGGCACTGAAACAGAAGCTCAGGCTCAGCCCCAACCTGAACACCTGTGTCGGGGTCCAGGGCTTGGAGGGCCAGCACTGCAGTGAAAGGGTCGCTAGGCCACCCGGGGCACTGTGGGTCGAAGGGAGGAAGGCAGTGCTCCTGGTGGTTGAGGGGCCCTGGGCTGCTGTCTGAGGTTGCCCACCCCACAACCTCTGACCGACCACACCATGGCCCCAGCTGCGACCCAGTCCTCATCGGCTGGCAGCCCCTTGGTGGTCCAGGCTGGCTAATCTCCTCCTGGAGCCCCTGTACTAAGGGCAGGAAGCTCCGCCTGACGGGCGAGCCTGGCAGAGGCCCCCAGGTGGCTTGAGGGGGCCACCCTGTTGGGCCCTGGAGGCCACCAGGGTGACAGGTGGGGTGGAGAGGCCCAGGAGCCTGCAGCTGACAGCCCACCCAACCGCCTGGCTCCCAGGGCCTGCCCGCTGTGGCTGTAGTCCCGGCTGGCATCCTGCTGAGGGTCTCTGAGGGTCGAGGGTCCCTGGGGGGCTGAGAGCAGCACAGCACAGGATGTTCCACTATTGACTGATTGGACAGGACGGGGCCGGCCGGCCTGGGTCAGCATATCCAGCCCTGGCTCAGGATGTCAGGTCCTGCCTGGCCATTGATCAGAGGATGCTGGCCGGGCTGGGCCCTGGGGAGGTATGGCTGGGTGCAGGGTTATGGGGGGCATGGGGGTGCAGACTCACTGCGTTTCTCATGCCCACCACACTCTGCTAGGTCCACCCTGAGGCCAGAGCATCCTTGAGGCTTCCTTGGCATCATCCCAACAGGCACAGCTGAGACCTGGCCAGTGGGCTGGGCATAGGGGTACCAGACACTCCTGATACCGGGCCAAGTGGAAACTCGGCTGTGACCTCTGAACCCTAGCGGGTACACTTCCAGCCTGTTCTGCAGGGCCCTGTGACCTGGGCCCCCTCCTGCGTTGGCTGGTTCTGGGCCCCCAGACCTGCCCAGGTATGAGAAGGCACAGGCCTGAGAGCTGATGGTGCCCCCCCGGCGAGGGAGGGGTGTGATCGCAAGAACCAGAGCAGGAGGGGGCATCCAAGGGACCGGAGGCGGGGGAGGGGGCGAAAAAGGGAGCAGAGCCCCCGCCCCCACCAGGGCACCCGAGACAGAGAGGGAGCCGCAGGACAGAGCACCCGGCCCTCGCCGCCCCGCAGAGGCCAGGCCAAGCTCGAGTCACCTTGGGCCACCTGCGGTCTGAGGGATTCATGTTGGCAAGCGCCACCCCCGATTGATTATTGGGAGCAGGCTCCCTTGATGGGGCCTGGGAGCCTCTGGAGCCAGGCGGCCAGGCCACCTGGAAAACCGCAGACGTGGTCTCGGTCCCCTGCCCACACCAGCCCTCCTGCCCAGACCTGCACCGCTAATGAATTGGGATTTGATCCACGAGACCACAGCCCGCCACTGCCCGTCTGACTGTCTGGCTCCAGCCAGTGGGTGAGGGGCTGGGGCGCTGCGGGGCTGGGGGACTGGTGCTGCCCGCCGCCCCTCTGCTCAGGTCCCGGGGAGGGCACCCCCCTGGGCGGGGGCTCCCCGTGATAGGAGGACCCCTGAATGTGACCCATTCCGGCAGTGAGCCCCAGGGGCAGTGGGGTGGGTGCAGGGCCCGAGGGGTTTCTCCAGCTGCCCCCACCCCGGGCTCCCCCTGCCCGGCTGACCACGCACTGTAGTCCTCCACACCCGCTGCGAGGCCCCAGCCAGCACCACGTCTACCCCCAGACCCTCCTGGTGGCCAGATCCCTCTTTTCCCCCCAGCTCAGCCTCCTACCCCACCCCGTGGGCCCTCTGCTCACCTGCCTGGCCTTCCCACTCACCTCTCGGGGGCAGGGACCAGGCCTGAGCCCCATCTGGGCAGAGGGGACTAGCAGGGCAAGCCCCCAGGATGGTCAAGAGCATGCGAATGAATGGATGGTCAACAAGTGAGGTGAGCAGACCCCCAGGAGGACGCAGGAGGTTGATAGCTCAGAGTCGAGGCTCTAGCAAAGACTGTAAGACACAATCTGGGTGGGGCGGGGGCAGAGTCGGGGAGCACAGGGCAGGGGTGTGTGGCCGTCACTAGAGCAGCTTGGATGCGGGCCCCGAGGAAAAGGGCCAGGGGAGGGGGTTGCCCTCTGGGGCCTGGGCTTTCCCGGAGGTCCTGCCCGACTGAGGTCAGGCCTGAGGGCGCCCCTCTAGGGACACGGTGAAAGGAGGGTGCTGACTGCGCCTCCTGGGAGGGTCAGAGGGAGCCGGGCTGCTGACAGATGCGGCTGTCAGACCAGCGGCGTTTCAAGGCAGGGTTCCCGGAGAGAGGGGAGAAATCGAGAGAGATTTGCCAATTTAATGGAAAGTCGATCAATCTGGCCTCCTGGCCCAGTGCAGGCCCCTGGTGGGCACGGCAGACCTCCCGCCACTGGCCACCTTCTCTTGCTGGGGAAGGATACCCCTCGGTCACACCTGGGTCTGGGGTCAGCCAGAAGCTTCCTGCTGCCCCCAAGCCCAGGGCCCTGTGGCCTCCATGCAGTGACAGAGCCCAATGAGGGAGGAGATCCAGGCATGCCACCTGCCTCCGTAGGAGCCAGCTTCCAGGAGCGGGCCCACCCTGTCCTCCTGGGCCCAGCACGCCCACCCCAGGCCTCAGCAATTAGCGCAGCGCCTGGGCTGGTGAGGCCTCCTCACTCGCACAGCATCAGCCCGTCTCAGCAGCCAGCAACACCCTTGCGGGTGACACTGACCTGTACGGCCACACACACTGAGCCTTGGCCCACCACAGCCTGCCTTCTGCCCGTGCGGCCAGTTGTGTGGACACTGAGGTCACCCACACTCCCAGCCAGCCTCCCCCATCCTGTCTGCCCCCTCTTCACCATACTGCCACTTCAGTCCCCGGGGAGCCCTGGGTCTTGTTGGGGGACCCCTGGGCCTGCCCAGTTGGACAGTGGTCCAGGGTGCAGGCCTCTGAGGGGCTCTGGGTGGGAGCCATGGACTGGCCGAGGCTGGACGCCTGGGGGGCAGGGCGGCAGGTGTCATTCTCAGAAGTAAGCACCGAGGGGTGATGAGTGGGGGAGGGGGCTGCAGTATTTAACGGCTGCTATCGGATTGTGCGGCTCGGCCTGTAACCGGCGCATTATGAAGGCTAATGGATTTTTGAGGCCAGATTGATTTTTCATTAATTTGGTAAAAATCTTTTTCCTCTCCCCTATAATTCTGTCTTAAAACGCTCCCACTGACAGCTCGATAAGTCACTCTTGTCTTAATGCACGTCTGGCTCACCCGTCCAGGGGCCGAGGGGGAGGGGAGCATGGAGCCTGGGGGCGGTAAATACTGCATTAGGCCTGGGCCCAAGGAGGCACCCTGCGGGGCTCCCTACCCAGGTGGGCGTCGGCCTCAGGCACCACCTCCCCAACCCGCAGGCCCCAAGCTGCGGAGGAGAGAGCAGAGGGGGTGTGTGAGAGACAGGGGGCAGCAAGGCAGGAGGCCCGCTCCCAGAAGGGAGACCCACGGAGGCCTTCCTCCTGGTCAAGGCAAGGCTAGACCTCTGACCCCCAGGGGCTGACGTCGAGTGCAGCCTGCCCAGGCTTCTGTCCATTCTTTTCCTACCCCGGCCTGGGAAGGGCCGCCTCCCAGCCTGGTCTGTGCTGCTAATCAGCAGGGGCCCCTGCCCCTCCTGGACTCATCCCAGTTCCATCCTCCAGAGACCTCAGGGTCCCGCAAGGCCTGCAGCTGCAGCCATCCGGCCTGAGCAGGGCTGGCCTGGGGGCAGGGAGGAGCTGACCCCTCTCTTCCTCCCCAGCTGGGCTGCTCCTCTCTCTGCTCCCTGACAGTGCTCCGGGCTCCCCTCCCTTCTCCTCCTTGAGATTCTCCCCCTTGCATCTTCTTGTGGAGTCTCCAAGCTGTCCTGTACCCCTCCCGCCCAACCACCCTCTGCCAGGCTTAAGGTAGCCCTCCTGGGCCTGCCCACAGCCCTCCCCTCCAGCCCCAGACCATGCCCAGCCTCCAGGGACATGCCCCTTGTTCCCCGTTCCCCGATGGCCTAAGCCCAGTGGGTCTCCTTGAGCTGACCTGCCCCGACCTGCTTGCCTCCTGGAGTCCCACTCCACCACACCCAGCTAGGACAGCCTCACAAATGTCCTCCTGGAATTTCGAATCCTAGTCCTCAAGGTCCGGGCCTTCCGGGAGCAGGGTGCAGCCCCGAGGTCGTGCCCTCCCCCAGTGGGGGCCTGGCTCATGGAATGAGTCCTGGTCCCCCACTGCACCCCCACTCCAAGCCCCCTGGACCCTCCTGGCTCCATGCTGCCTTTCTTTGCTGCCTCCCACCCCCTCTAGGTTCTCCTCAACCCCCGTCCCTGGAGGGACCAACTTGAAACTAGGCAGGGGGTCGAGGTCCCTTGGGCTCCCAGAGCTCCCTGTGTTCTTTTCGCTACTGCCCTGAAATGCCTGTCTCAGCCTCCCAGTTGGTCAGAGTACCAGGCGGAGGCCCAGCTTGACCTCTTAGTGCCCAGAGCCCCTCTCAGTGAGGCCAGCCAAGTGGGACCCTGCTGGCTGCCTCTGGTCCCCATCGCCATCACCCCAACATCAGCCGGCCCCAGCCCGGGGTCCTCTGTCCAGAGGAAGGGACGGCGGTGAAGGGGGGCCTGGACAGGGGCTTCTAGAGCTGGAGGGTCCTGGCCATTGAGGGGACTGAGACTGGGTCGGTGGTGACATTCATGAGGCCATGGAGCTGATGGTGCTGCTGGTCGGGGGTGCTGACGGAGGCCATGTGGGGGGTGCTGACGTGGATGCTGGTGACGGTGCTGGTGGCCTTGGGGACGACTGGGGAGGCGGCACTGCACTGGCCAGTGGAGCCCTCGGTGCTGGTGAGACAGAGGTGGAGCTGCTGCTGGTCTGAGTGCTGGCTGCAGCCGCGGGGCAAACAGGGCAGGTGGCGGTGGCGAAGGCGGGTCCTGGCAGGAGGGGAGGGGAGCAGCAGCAGATGGCAGAGGCCTCTGAGAGCCCAGGAGCCTGGAGGGGGTCCCCGGAGTGAGGAGAGCCCTCCTGCATCTCTGGGGTGACTGCACCCTCCAGGACCGGTGCGTCTTCCTGCGCTCCCTGTGGGCCTGGACCCAGCCTGGGGTCCACAGGGCCTGGCAGGGGGTGGCTGTGTGTGTGAGCACGTGCTGGCCCGGCTGACACAATCAATGTCCTGAGCAAAGGGGTCGCGGTGGGCATGTCCCCTCCAGGACCAAGGCCGGACCCCCAGCCCCCTGCAGCAGGGCTCTGAGCTCACTGGTAGGGAAGTGGAGGCCCAGCGACACTCTGCAGGTGGGGGTGCATTGCCTGGGGAAGCCCTCACCCCCTGGGGCTGGGAGACGGAGGCTCGTGGGGGTGAGTGGGGAAGTGTCCCCACTAGAGCCACACAGACCCTGGCCCAGGTCTGCACTCCGACTCCTCAGACATCCCCAGTGAAGACTCCCAAGTTCACCTGCGGTGACCGCACCTGCGTGCACCGTCCTCACAGGAGCTCGGTGAGGTGAACCCGCCCACAGAACGCCTGAATGCAGACCCCGGTGTGGAGCAGAGCTTGCTAGGCTGCCTGGCCAGGGTGTGTGTGTTGGTTGGGGCTGCTGGCCAAGCCTGGGAGCTCGCCAGGCCTTAGCCCCCCAACACACACAGCCAGGGACTTGGCCACTGCTCCACGCAGGCTCTGAGCCACCCCATGGTCCTGGGCTCGCTGGCCACAGCTAGAACACTCAGGGATCAGAGGGGAGCTGGGCCTCCCCTCTGCCTGGGGCTGAGCCCACAGCCCATCTGAGAGATTGTGAGACACCCCGAAGGCACACAGCCCCTGGGGCCCAGCACAGAAGGCTCCGCACCCCCAGGACGCCAAGGCTGGGGGAGAGGGGCAGGGTCAGCGGTGTCTGCGGCTGCCTCATCGAGTCGGTCAGTCTCTGGCTGGAAGTCTGGAATGCACGTGCTCAGGCCGTTGTGGCTGAGCACCCCAGCCACACGCTTCAGAATCTGGGGGTGAGGCGGGCTTTCCTGAACAGGGTGGGGGGTTGTTTCTCATGAACAACGGAGCTGAGCCCACCACTCTAAACCAGCGCCTGAGCCCTGTCGGGTCACGTCCGCTATGGAAGGATAAACTGAGGTCCAGAAACTCGGGGACTTGAGGAAGGTTGGCTTATTGTATTTCCATGAACTTAGAGGCTTAAAGAGCTAGAAACTTGTTCTCTCCCAGGTCTGGAGGCCAAAAGTCTGAGACTGAAGTGTTGGCAGAGCAGCAGGGCCGTGCTTGCTCGGAAGTCAGAGAGGACCATTCGTGGTCCCTTCTACCTTCTGGTGTTTCCAGGTGTCCTTGGCTAGAGGCCTCACCACTCTAGTCTCTGGCCTGTCCTCACACGACCTCACCCCTTCTGTCTCTGACTGTGAAATACGTTGGTGGATTTAGGGCCCATCCCAGTAGTCAGGATGGTCTTATCCCAAGACCATTAAGTGGTCACACCAATAAAGGTCCTTTTCCTAAACTGGGGCCCGTTCACAGTTCTGGGTGGCTGCGTCTGGGGCCACCACTGAGACCCCTGCAGCCAGACAGCAAGTTCAGCCTTTCCAGCAAAGGCTCCGGCTTGGGGTGCTGGCAACACAATGTGCCCCAGGCGTCCTGGGCTCGGGATGCCCCAGCGCTCCAGCCCTACCTCCCGGCCTCCATGACCAACAGACCTGTAACCCCCAGCCTCCTCCACAGGGCCTTGGGGGCTGAGCCCCACCGGGAGCTCAGGGTCAGAAGTGCTGCTTCTCTCACTTCGCACCTCCCACACCCCGCTTCCGGATCCCTGGGGCCCTGGCCCGGCCTGCCTGCCCCTGCCGGTGACTGTGTTTGTGAGCTTGGGTGACACTCAGCACCTCTCAGACTGGCCCTGGATCCCTGAGTGCTGCCTCCTGTGGCTCAGCCCAGCAGCCGGTGTCCAGTGGGGTGAAGGGCGCAAGCCCCCCCGGTGGCCACGGTTAGCGGGGTTCCGGCTGGTGTGTGGCACTGATCTGGGTCCTGTTTTGGAGGCTCCTGGGTTAACCCTGCCTTTAGGGGTATCAGGGGCAGGTGGAAACTGAGGCGAGAGCCCGGGGAGAGTGAAGCTGGTGGGGACAGGGAAGCCAGGAAGGGCCCCAAGCCTTCGGTCCTGCTGTGGTCCGCCGCCTGGCCCCGCCTCTGATCCCTGCCCCTCCCCCTCCCTTGCTGCTGCCTCCGCCTTGGGGCTCCCGTCCGTCCGCCTGCCTCTCCGCACATTAATCTGTGCTGGCTCACTGCTGACCCAAGCGAAACGGAGTTTGCCTTTTCCCCTCCCGGCAGTTTTCTGTTGGCAAAGCAAAACGATCGCAGTGCACGCTCACCTCGACCTCCCCATGCAGGGAGGAGGACCGCCCTGGAAAGTGAGATGTCCCTGCTGGGCCGGGCCGAGGAGGGGGCCCGGTCGCGGGCACAGCACACACGGGGGACATCCGTGTGCTCACTGCCCAGCCACTCCCCCAGCCCCCAGCTCTCCTGTCCTCCGTGGGCCCTCTCTGTGCTGGGCATGGGGACAGGGCAGTATCCTGCTGCCGCTGGTGCAGAAGAGCAGGCGTGGTGTCCATCCGTGGCCCACGGCCCATCTGGGGCAGAGCGACAACCGTGATGTGGTTGGACCAGAGAGTGGGGAGCTAACACCGGGCCCTGAGACGTGGCTGTGTCTGAGGAAGGCTGAGAGTCCCAGCCCAGAATCCAAGGAGGAGGCAGAGAACAGGCCAAGTGCAGAGTGAGGCTGGTGGGGGCAGGTGGATAGAAAGAGACAGCACCCCTGGACACATCAGAGCAGAGTGGACAATCAGGCACACGCCTCCTCACAGGCACACCCGCTCGTGTGTGGACCCCACAAGCCAGCCCATCAGTGCAGAGGACCCGGGGGCTCTCGGGGTGCAGCCTGGACAGCTCCCAGGACACCCGGAGAAGCCCCTTGGCCACGGGCTTCTCTCCTGGGCCAGCCCAGGCATTGACATGACCCCAGGCTGCCGTCCGAGAGGCAGGAGTGTGGTGATGCTCACCCTTGGGTGCCAGGCTAGCCTTTTGTTCTGAGTCCTGGCCCCAAGAGGGTGCAGTATTGCCCTCTGGGTGGGGGTCGGCCCACAGCTGACCACTGGGGGCTTTGCCAGGCCCAGAGTCGTGTCCATGACCTCATCCCCGAGGCCTCCTGGAGCCAGCCCAGGACTCCACCAGCTGCTGGTTCAGCCGTCTGGGGATGTGCTCACTGCCCAGCCACTCCCCCAGCCCCCAGCTCTCCTGTCCTCCGTGGGCCCTCTCTGTGCTGGGCATGGGGACAGGGCAGTATCCTGCTGCCGCTGGTGCAGAAGAGCAGGCGTGGTGTCCATCCGTGGCCCACGGCCCATCTGGGGCAGAGCGACAACCGTGATGTGGTTGGACCAGAGAGTGGGGAGCTAACACCGGGCCCTGAGACGTGGCTGTGTCTGAGGAAGGCTGAGAGTCCCAGCCCAGAATCCAAGGAGGAGGCAGAGAACAGGCCAAGTGCAGAGTGAGGCTGGTGGGGGCAGGTGGATAGAAAGAGACAGCACCCCTGGACACATCAGAGCAGAGTGGACAATCAGGCACACGCCTCCTCACAGGCACACCCGCTCGTGTGTGGACCCCACAAGCCAGCCCATCAGTGCAGAGGACCCGGGGGCTCTCGGGGTGCAGCCTGGACAGCTCCCAGCACACCCGGAGAAGCCCCTTGGCCACGGGCTTCTCTCCTGGGCCAGCCCAGGCATTGACATGACCCCAGGCTGCCGTCCGAGAGGCAGGAGTGTGGTGATGCTCACCCTTGGGTGCCAGGCTAGCCTTTTGTTCTGAGTCCTGGCCCCAAGAGGGTGCAGTATTGCCCTCTGGGTGGGGGTCGGCCCACAGCTGACCACTGGGGGCTTTGCCAGGCCCAGAGTCGTGTCCATGACCTCATCCCCGAGGCCTCCTGCAGCCAGCCCAGGACTCCACCAGCTGCTGGTTCAGCCGTCTGGGGACACCAGGGAGGTGCCAGGGAGACCAGGTAGGCCAGGCCACCCCGGGGTGCTGGGTGAGGGTGGACACAGCATGCTGGAAGGGCGTGGGCAGAGCCCCCACCTTCCTTGGGGGCATCGTCTGATTTGTTCCCCTTGCTCAACACCTACTTTCCCATCTGGAAAAAGACTTCCTTGCTTCCTGGAGAGGTCGACGCCCAGCCACCCCTGACCCAGGGGAGCAAAGGCCCTGGCTTGCCCGAGGGCCCGGAGCCAGGCCGCCTGGGAAGCCTAGGAGGGTGTGGGCTTTGGGACAGGCCCTCCCCACCAGCCTGGGGGAGAAGCAGGTGGTGGCTCTCTCCCGGCCCCAGCCCCTCCTGGATCCAGGTCGGGTGCTGGAAGCAGGGACGCTGCTGAGTTCTGGACAGGACCTGCCAGTCCTGTCGTCCCTGATTAGCGTGTAATGGCTTCTTTGACGCACAGTTTTATTAATCAAATTAATACGAGCTGAGGTGACCTTGGTGGGTTCTGCTGAGAGGGACATTCTCCTGGGAGGGGCAGGTGGTCAAGGAGGGCCGCACCTGGGTGTCCTGTCCACCGGCTCAGGCAGTTGGGGGGAGCCCTGCCCTCCCACTCCGAACACTGTGCACCCTCATCACACCCACTCACCCACCCTCACACACTCACCCCTGCCAATGCCCTCCACTCACCACCCACCCCCCCCGCCCCGCCCCAGTAACGCTGATGAAGGCGGGAGAGCGCAGGGGCCAGGTCCCTAACGGCTGCTTCTGCTTGGGGACCCCACAGAGGAGACAGGCCTGACGTGCTGAGAGGGACTGGACCTTGGTCTGCAGGGGAGCTTCCTTCTCTCCGGGTCTGCTGCACGCCCCTTCCTAACCCTGCACGGCCCAGAGACCCCGCCTCCTGCAGCCTTGTGAGCGGCCCGTGGCTGCCCCCTGGTGGCGACGGGACCCCCCACCCTATCCCGTTGAGAACGGCAGACGGCAGCCTCTCCCATCTTCCACCCCTTCCTTTGGGGCCAGGCCCTGAGCCACACCACCGCGGGGCCTGGGGCAGTGTGGCCGTCGTGGTCTCTGGGGCTGTTCCCAGTATGCGTGGCGTGGGGCGGGGGGGTGGTCCCTGAAGGCTCACGGTCCGAGAAGTCCAGTTTGGTGCCGAAGGGGCTAGGGAAAAGGCCAAGGGAGTTAGGGTGGGCTGAGGTTACCCCTCTGTGCTGGGCCTGGGAACAAGGAGGCTGAGATGGCCCTATAGACACCCCTTGAGCCGGAACAGTGGCCTTGGACTCCCAGGCTCAGGCTCGACTGCAGGGCGGGGACAGGGGGAACGGAGCCTAGAGGGACAGGATGGGGGCGGGCACAAGGCAGAGCGGGGGCGGAGCTTGGCCGGAGGGGATGTGGGAGTTGGGCCTGGCCTGCAAAGAGGCAGACAGCTCCAGAAAGGACTGGACTGCAGGAGCTGGGCTGGGGTCAGAGGCCCTCGATGCACATGGGGTTGGGAGATGGGACAGGAGGTACGGAAGCAGGGAGGGAGTCCTGCTCTTTGCACAGAGGGACAGCAGAAGGCATGCAGTAGTTGGCCTCTGCTAGGACACCACTCCGGTGGGAGGCTGTGCTGTGGACACCTGGGCTGCTTGTGGAGGGAGGGGCAGGGCAGGAGGGAAGGTGGTCCTTCTCCAGCCTGTGGGGCACCAGGTGGACCAGTGGGGGGGTGCCCGGCAGGGGTCATTGCGGGCCAAAGAGAAGCTGGGCTTGGGGCCGCGGTCCTGAGGGAGGGTGTGGACAGGGGGTGGCATCCTGGGAGGAAGGGGACAGGAGAGCTCAGCCAGGGCCCTCAGGAGCCCAGCACAGAGGCAGCAGGAATCTGAGCTGCAGGGGCCGCTGCCACACATCTCCCTAGCCTGCCCCCTTTTCCCGTGACAGCTCCTTCGGGTCCCAGAGGAGTCCATGGACACCTCCACCCGGGGAGCTGCCCTCTAGTGGGCAGTCGGGACACAGGCGGACAGGGCAGCTCAGAGACAGGCTCCTGGCACGTGGGACTCAGTGCCCAGAGTAACTGTGCCAGTCCTTGTGTGGGTGCTGCACCTGGCACCCGGCACTGGGCTCTGACACATCTCATCAGACATCGTCTTTAATGGGCAGCTCTGGGCACTGGGTGGGGCAGCAGACTGGCTGAAGCTCCTGGATCAGGAAGGTCTGCGTAGGGTCCTCGCTCCCAGCCAGCTGGAGCCTGTGCTGGGGCCCTTGTGTGGGAGGAGCTGGCCTCTCACCGCCACCCTGGGCAACCCAGAGGGTAAGGGCAGCAAGCAGCTCAGGGCTGTGGGGCTGGGGACAGCCTTCTTCCAGTCTTGCCCCTGTTGGCCTTGCGGTTCCAGCCAAGGAGGGGCCTGGGCCTCGGGCTGGCTCGTGAGGGCAATGGTGTCTCCTGGCCACACTCCTTCTGGCTTCTCAGAAGGCCCCCAAGGGCTGGCCGGCGGTCCCCCTGTGTTCAGCATGTAAACGGATGTGGGTCAGCTCCCCTGGCCTGGCCTGCTTGTGGCCAGCTGGTGAGTGCCAGGGGACGAAATGGTGGGGATTCAGAGGGTGGGGGGTCCATGTGAGGATGGCCATGGAGCAGGGCCCCCATGGGTTTGCCCTGCTGGGGGGCAGTGCTCCAGAGGCAGCCTCTGCCCGGAGCAGCTGAGGGGCGGGCTGGGCCTCATGGAGGACCGTCCCAGCACCCTCGTAGCATCTGTGGGTATTTGGGGCCTGGCCAAAGGAGTTAGGGACATCCTCCCAAGGTCCTGGGGCTCACCGAGACGGGCAGCTCGGCCGCAGGCAGCAGAGTGACCACCTGCAGGCTCACGCCCTCATCGCCCACACCCTTCAGCTGGGCCACCACCTCCGCGTGCTTCCACCACCTGCACGGCTGCCCGTTCACCGACACGATGTAGTCACCCTCCTTCAGGCCGGCCTCCTGCAGCAGACGGGGAGAGTCCCACAGCACCCCTCCGCCTCTGGGTGGTCCCACCTTCCCTGCCCCCCCGGGGAGGGGGGCTTACCGCAGCCCGGCCCCCTGGAACAACGGCAGCAATGAGAACAGGCGAGTCTCCCCTCAGTGTGAAGCCGAAGCCTCCCTCTCCTCGAGACAGGTGAATGGGCCCCACCAGCCGCCAGTGATTCTTGGCTGAGAACACGGACAGGGGCCCCTGGGGGAGGTCAGAGGTCAGAGGCCGGGCTGGGCTGCTGCACTTGGAGGAGGCCCCCGGCCTGGAGCACCCTTGCCCTCATCTCTCCATTTGGTGACAGAGACCGGTGGCGTCAGGAGGGGGGCTGGGCAGGGTGGGGCCCCCCTCGAGGACCCGCTTGAGTGCCAGGAGAGAGCTGAGGAAGGGGAGGCCTGGGAGGGTGCTCACCAGCCGGTGGAAGATATCAGCTACCTTCACCCGGGAGAAGCTGGGTGTCCTTCCCTCTGCCCTCTGCTGCGTCTTAGCTGAAAGGATGAAGGTGAAGGGAGGCAGGGCTGAGTCCAAGGCTCAGGGTCCCAGGGTGGTGGCCTGAGGTGCAGCCGTGCACTCCGGCCCTCTGGGCACCACCAGCAGGAGGAGCACGGTGGTTCTGGCGTCTGACGTCCCTGGGGGGACGGGGCAGGCACAGAGCAGCAGGGAGCTGCCATCGTGGCTCGGCTCCTCCTCCGAGGGCTCTCTGTGTGGCACACGGAGCTTTATCGCACATGGAGGCTCTGCCTCCCTCCCCCGCTGGGGCCAAGACACACCCACCCCGGGGCCTGGTGCTCACGCTGGACGTCAGGGGCCTCGGTGGCCTCGTGGAAGTCGTCCTCCAGGTCGAGCTCCGAGTACTTGGCCAGAGAGCGCCGCAGTGCCCGAGCCAGCACGGCCTGCAGCAGGTCCTCCCAGCGCAGGGCCCGGCACACGGCATGCAGCTGCAGCGCCGCCTCCTGCCCCAGGAGGGCCCGCCTCAGGTGGGCCTTGCCTGCAGGACCGAGCTGTCTCACGCTGCTGGGGACCCTCCAGGCCCCCACCCCACATGCAGCTGGAGGAGGGCAGGTCAGGGCTTCTGGCTTCATCCTGGGTCCGCCAGGGAAGAGCTGCCTCCCACGGGTGCCTGCCCTGGCCACCCGCACTGCTGGGGCCCCATGGGGAGTGACGGCTGGAGTGGGGCGCTCACATCGGCAGGGGTCCAGGGCCTCACCCAGCTTGCTGCGTTCCTCACGTTCCTGGGGCAGCACTGGGCCCCGGGCCTCAGTAGAGGCCAGGAACACTTTCTCAAGGACGGGGAGCTCCGACTCGGCCACCGCTGGAGGTCAGAGAGGGCAGTGAGCCACTGCACGGGCCCCTGGCGGCACGGCAAGCGGGCACGCGGGGCGGGGCACTCACGGGCGCCGTCACACAGGCCCAGGGCTGCGTGGTAGTGGGCCAGGGCGTGGAAGTGCTCGGCCTTCACATGCACCAGGGTGGTCCAGGGGAAGGGCACGTAGTCCCGGACGGGCGGCTGGGCCATGGTCCGATGCACCAGCCGGTACTCGGCTGCAACCTGCTGGCACACAGGGGGACGGAGGGGTCTGCCAGGAGCCAGCGGCCTGGACCCTGGCCTCTGCCCACCCTGGAGCCCCACCTCCACCAAAGCCCCAGGGGCCCTGCCCCACGTCGAGACGAGCTCAGGGGTCAGGGGGCCCCAGTTCCTGCCCTGATTGACATCGCCCCAGACGTGGGGACTCAGGGCCCCGGGAACCTGAACAGCCCCCCAGAGCCTAGGAGGACAGCTGGCTTCCAGAGACTCCACAGCCACCCCTCCTGGTCCCGCCCTGCCCTGCCCCGGCCCCCAGCTCAGCAGGCACCCGAGAGCCAAGAGCAGCCTGGCCCGTCCCCTGGGACAGCTGCCGCCTCACCCCCCCGCCCTCACCTGGGCTGCCTCCTGGGCGAGGCGCAGCTGGGCCAGGCAGTCGTGGGTGGCCCCGGGGGCCTGCAGCAAGAGGCCCTCGAAGACACACTCCTGGGCCTGGGCACTCATGAGCTGCTCCAGCATGGAGAGCGAGGCGGGGCTCATGTCCGGGCTGGGCGCATGGGAGAAGTTCTCCCTCAGGAGGCTGAAGGCCCCTGCGGGGGAGAGGGGGCTCAGCAGGGCTGCCCAGCTCTCGCCCTAAGCCCATCACAGAGGGCCTGTGTGTGCCGAGCCCCTCGGGCTAGGGGGCCACCACGCCTGTCCCCCCTACCCCGACTCTGGCCCTAGAGCCTGGAAGTGAGGACCGCGCAGGCACAGCTGTGGGGCCAGGGTCTGGCGGCCTCACCAGCAGCCCTCTGAAAGGCTTCCACGGCGCGGCTGATGCCCTCAGGGCAGGAGCGGTTCTGGCGAGCCCCGATCTGGGTGTGCAGGGCACCGATGTTGAACAACACGCTGCCCTTCTCGAAGGCCAGGGCGTGTTGCTGGGCTGGAAGCCCTGTCAGCGAGTCGTACCTGCAGGGTTGGGTCAGGCTGGGAAGAGTTCCCACAAGAAGCTGGGGGTCTCAGGAACGGCCCCGGGGCTCCTGCCCACCCCAGCCCCTACCAGTGGAAGAGCAGCCCGAGGCTCCGGGCAGGGGTGACAAAGCGTGCCTCCAGGAAGCAGAGCTGGTTGTAGTAGGCCGTGAGCAGCTCCAGGCCAGCCCTGCTCCGGCTGGGGGTCCGCGTGGCCTGCCAGATGGAAGTCAGCTGGGTCCTACTGCCTCCGCCCATCCCAGGGCACACATGGCAGCCCCTGGGATGTCACAGCTCCAGGGGGCGCCCCAGGGTCTAGGGGTGAACATAGTCACACATGCCCTCCCGGAGATTGCTGGGGACCACACATGCCACTCCAGGGGACTGCAGGGCATTGGAGTGGGAGGCTGGGCAGGGTCCCTGAGGTGGGCACGGGCACAGAGCGGCCATTCCCAAAGGCCAGCAGTCTTCTCACCTGGGGGCTGGAGGGGCCAACACCCACCTGCCGCAGGTCCTCCAGCTCCCTGATCTCAGCCTCATAGGAAGCTCCATCCTCCCCAAAGTGCCTGCAGATCAGCTCCTAAGGTTGGGGCAGAGGGAGGGCAGGCACGGGACTTCCCTGGAGCCTCTCAGCCCGACAGGGCTGAAGTCCCATAGCGAGAGGACCCCCACCACAGATGCAGGGCCCAGGGACTCAGGGATGTCTCTACTGGAACCCCTTACCCTTATTAACTCCCACGAGCCAAGTGCCACCTGCCACCTACCAGTGGACGCCCGAGGCTGAGGCTGAGGCACCTTCCTGCTGGCCTGGCCGCAGGGGCTTAGGAGCCCCCACAAGGTCACCAGGAACCTGCGGGTTTTCTCAGCACAGGCTCTGACTAGAAGGGGCAGCCCCCAGCCAGCGGAAGCCTCAGAGCAGGAGTCAGGGACCCGGCAGCTGTCCTGGGACCTCCAGTTTTGCTGACATCCGTCCCAGGGTGTGTTCTTCTGCAAAGCCCACCCGATCAAAATCCCCTCTGGCTGTGGAGGCCAGGTGGCTCCGGGTCAGACCCTTCTTCCCTCTGAGTCCTCACCTCAGTGAGACTGCTGACCAGGAAGCCCCTGAGAGCCGAGCCCAGGCCGGGACTCACCTTCAGGGAGGGGGCCCAGTCCAGGGGCTTGGTCTCCTTCAGCCCCAGGGGGATCATGGGGGCAGTGACGCCTTCGCTAGAACCAGAAGCAGCGAGTCCAGACTCTAGGGCTGGACTCCACTGTCCTCGGTGGCCCTGGAGTCACCCACTACCACGCCTGCTACACTGGACGCACCGCCCCCCGCCCAGCTCTGGAACGCCATGCCATGTCCCTCAGGCCCTGCCTGATGCCGGCCCTGCACACACAGGCGTGGTGGTGGTGGTCTCCCTCACGCTCACATGCACATGCGCCTCTGGGGCCAGTCCCTGTCCCCACACACACTTGCATGCACACACGCCTTCGGGGCCAGTCCCTGTCCCCAAACACACTCTCATGCACACACACCTTCGGGGCCAATCCCTGTCACCGCACACACTCGCATGCACACATGCCTTCGTGGCCAATCCCTGTCCCCACACACACACACACGCCTTTGGGGCCAATCCACGTCCTTGCACACACTCACACACAAACCTCTCGGGCTGGCCCGTGTCCCCGCTGCTGTCGAGCCCCGCCAGCTCCTCCTTCAGCAGCTGCAGGCTGGAGTTGACGTCGCTCAGTTCCAGGGCCACAGTCTCCCTGACGCGGGCGTTGCTGGTGGCTCTAGAGGAGGGAGGCTGAGGTGAAGCCCTAGCGCTGCCAGGGGACCCATGCCCCAGGCCTTCATCGCAGCCCAAGCTCTGGAGCCCATTCCACAGTGATGTGCCACGGGGCCCAGCCACCCTGGGGGGCAGTGGTGGGGTCCAGGGCCCACCAGATGACCCCCTCCTCTCTGAAACTCCCTGGGGGCCATGCAGTTTGTTGTCTGTATATGTGTCATGACTCTGGCCCGAGTACATGTGCTCGGACCCAGAACTTCCAGGGCGTAAGTCCCCCCACCACCTCTCACTCCCCCAGGACACGGCTCATGCCTGTGCTCTGGAGACTGGAAGGCAACTTCCCTGGAGAGATGGGGTTGGACTCCCTCTGTGCCTGCCAGAGGGACCAGTGGGTGCCCAGAAAGGCACAGGGTGCACAGGGAGGCAGGGTGAAGGAAAAGGAGGGCCTGGCGGAGCCCCGGCCTGCACCTGGCTTTGTGCTCACTGGTGGTGGCTCGGGCAGGCAGGGTCCCCTCCCAGGGCCTCAGGCGTGAACACACAGGCTCCAAGGCAGAGATGCATTCCTGTCTCAAGGACTCATTCTCAGATTTTCAACCTCGGGACACCTGTCACTTGCCACAGCTCAGCCTAAAAAGTGCAGCTGCTACGCCCATCCTGGTGGGGACATCCTCTCCAGCCTAGCACGGAACCTGGCTGGCCCTGAGCTGACCCTGCCAGTGAGGGCCACCAAGGTGGGGCCTGAGTCATCTGTGAGCGTCCCAGCAGGGCACCATGGCTGCCCCAGACCCTGGTGCGAAGTCCAGCCCTGCCTCTCGGGAGCCTGAACAGGAGGCCAGGTCGTGGACTCACACGTGGACCAAAAGACCAGGCACCCACCGTGTCACTGCCCTGCCCTGGGTGAGCCTGCCTCATGGGGGCCTCTGGGAACATGGCCCTGCTTTCCTGGGGGTCCAGCCATGGGCGGGTGTCCCGGGCAGCCAGCACACACCTGTACAGGTTCTCGGCGCCTGTCCGCATCCTCAGCTCCCTGTCAATCTGCTGGTGGATCCGGGCCCTGCGGCTTTGCAGGCGGCCGTGCGGTGAATCTGCTGAGAGGTCACAGTCCTGCGAAGAGGTCACAGGTCACCGGGGCCAGGCCAGCAAGGACATGGCGGGCAGCGACAGGGCTGGACTGCCCTGGGAAGACGCTGGGCCCGTCAGGTGCTGCTCTGGGACTCAGCAGCCCAGCTGGAGACCCGCCGGGAGATGGTCAATTGCTCCCCGCATCCTCCTGCACTTCTGAATTCCTTCTGTAACCCCCATGACCCGTCCTGCCCACACAAATGCCAGACTGCGCACGTTTAGGTGGAGGGGATGCCCAGCCAGCTCCTGCCAGGGCACTGATGGAGAGCAGCCTGCCTGCAGGGTGCTGGGTCTCCTCTGGGCCACACTCACTGTGGCCGGGCTCCATCCCAGTTGGCCGCTTACTGCGGCAAATGCCCAAACCACAGGCCCCAAGGGTCACTCCGCTCACAGGCAGAGGGCCAGGCCTTCTGACAGCCCCATCTGAGGTGCCTCAGTGCGGCTTCTGCCCTGCACACGGGCAATCCCGCCAGCCTGCCCGTATCCCGGGCCCCAGGCAGAGAGCCCTGCGGCAGGTTCAGAGGGTGAGAGGTTTCCTCTGTGAGGGGAGGGGCTNCCCAAGGGTCACTCCGCTCACAGGCAGAGGGCCAGGCCTTCTGACAGCCCCATCTGAGGTGCCTCAGTGCGGCTTCTGCCCTGCACACGGGCAATCCCGCCAGCCTGCCCGTATCCCGGGCCCCAGGCAGAGAGCCCTGCGGCAGGTTCAGAGGGTGAGAGGTTTCCTCTGTGAGGGGAGGGGCTGTCAGGGCCCCAGTGGGACTGGTGCCGCTGCGGCCATTTAGGGACCTCCCGGCCTGGTCAGTCACCAGCCCGAGAGTTGGGAAGGACTTCTCAGAATGTTCTTCCTTGGACCATGTCCTCAGGCTCAAGTGGTCTCCTGGCCCTGGTCCTGGAAGAGGACATAGTGCCTCCCAAGACCCCACCCTGAAAGCACAGGCATGCAGGGCTAATGCAGCCTTTCTGGAGTGGCCGCTGTCTTACACAAATCTGAGGAAATATGTCCCCACTGCCACACACAGAGCAGTCCCTGCCTTCTGGGGGCTATAGCTTATCCCAGCCCCAAGCAGGAGGCACCCTAAAGAAGGCCTTATTCTCTTGCACAGACAAGACTCATGGCACATGGCCACCTTGGATTACGGCCCAACATTTCCTCCACATTCCAGTGTTCTCAGGAGAAATCAATCAGGGAAGACTTCCTGTAGGAGGAAGCATTCTTCTGAGACTTCCAAGTGGTCCTGAGGTAACTGGGGAGAGGGGACTTGTCCCCAGTGAACAATGGGAGAGAGAGAGCAACCACCTTGGATGACTGCCTGCTGGGGGACTCTGGACAGGTCCTCGTCTGTAGACAGAAAGGGGGCTGGTGTCAAGGTGGCATCAGGCAGGAAGAAGACAAAACACAGCTCTCCTCTCTCCGCTCTGCTGGTTGAGTGTCTGTCTTCGCACTGGCCTTCACCTCTTCCCCATGGTACCTCCCATACCCACTTGGTGCAGAAGGGAATGAGAAGAGGATACGGGCAGTCGCCCTTCCAGGAGGCCTGAGAATCCAGAGCAGGGGGCAGGCCACAGCTGAAGTTCTACCCCTCTCCCTCTGAAGGTCCAACTGCACAGCTCAGCCTAAGGTTCTGAGTGAGCAGCAAGGCTGTCTGCCTGGTGAGGGGCGCTCCATGTACTGGGGAGAGGGTGCCAGCCCCGAGGGACTGTCCCATCAACACAGCTCATCAGGTGTCCGATGTCAAGTGCCCCCGGAGAGATGTGCTTGAAGGCGGGAGACCATAGTCCCCTCTGAGGCCTGCAGCCAGCACCCCTCATGGCCTCGTGACCCCAGCGCTCCCTCCAGGACTCAGGCTGGCTGCATGACTTGGTGGGAAGTGCGACTGTGGCCCAACTTGCAGTGCTGGGTGGTGCTCACCCCCATTTCCACACCGGGTGGTGAAGGGGTCTGCCAGCTCGTGCATGTGTGGACGAACCCCCACCTGATGGAGAAGAGCAGCGAGCCTCTCCCACGCCCTCCCTGCTGCAGCCCTGGCAGCACTGGTTTAATGGATCCCCCAGAAGCCCAGGAGGAAATGGTAGGGGCAGTGGCCAGAACTGGCTAAGTGTGCCAGGAACTAGGCCAGTGCAGGTCTGGTAACAGACTGCAAGATGGTTGGTGGGGCCAGGCCTCACACCCTCCCTGGTGCAGGTGCAGCTATGCTTGGCGGTACCGGACTGAAAACTCTTGTGTATGTGGATGCCCAAGACCTGGCATAAACACTGGGAAGTCTTTCAGTGACTCCCAGGGAACAACCAGGCTCCCAGGCTGCAAGGTGAGGTAGCCAGAGCACGCCTCCTCCCCAGACACAGACTCAAATGTCTCCACCCTCCTCCCTTGTACAGCTTTTCAGTCCTCCAGGAAATAGTCCACAGTCCACAGCCCCCTCGGGATCAGGGGTTTCAGGAAGGGGCAGAGGTGCGGGGAAGTGAGGAGGGAGAAACCACCCTGCTGGGAAATCCTCCAGCCATTTCCTGTACCCGGGTGCATCAGCCACCTGTTGCTAAAAGTTCCATCAAACACAGAGCTGGGTGGCCAGGGCACCGCTGAACAGCCCTAGGAGAGAGGGAACAGCTAGGAAAGGAGGAATGACATGCCAGGAACAAACACGAAGGCCACGGGCTGTCACTGACCAGAGTCCAGTACCTGCCAGAGAAGGGGGNAATGCAGCCTTTCTGGAGTGGCCGCTGTCTTACACAAATCTGAGGAAATATGTCCCCACTGCCACACACAGAGCAGTCCCTGCCTTCTGGGGGCTATAGCTTATCCCAGCCCCAAGCAGGAGGCACCCTAAAGAAGGCCTTATTCTCTTGCACAGACAAGACTCATGGCACATGGCCACCTTGGATTACGGCCCAACATTTCCTCCACATTCCAGTGTTCTCAGGAGAAATCAATCAGGGAAGACTTCCTGTAGGAGGAAGCATTCTTCTGAGACTTCCAAGTGGTCCTGAGGTAACTGGGGAGAGGGGACTTGTCCCCAGTGAACAATGGGAGAGAGAGAGCAACCACCTTGGATGACTGCCTGCTGGGGGACTCTGGACAGGTCCTCGTCTGTAGACAGAAAGGGGGCTGGTGTCAAGGTGGCATCAGGCAGGAAGAAGACAAAACACAGCTCTCCTCTCTCCGCTCTGCTGGTTGAGTGTCTGTCTTCGCACTGGCCTTCACCTCTTCCCCATGGTACCTCCCATACCCACTTGGTGCAGAAGGGAATGAGAAGAGGATACGGGCAGTCGCCCTTCCAGGAGGCCTGAGAATCCAGAGCAGGGGGCAGGCCACAGCTGAAGTTCTACCCCTCTCCCTCTGAAGGTCCAACTGCACAGCTCAGCCTAAGGTTCTGAGTGAGCAGCAAGGCTGTCTGCCTGGGGAGGGGCGCTCCATGTACTGGGGAGAGGGTGCCAGCCCCGAGGGACTGTCCCATCAACACAGCTCATCAGGTGTCCGATGTCAAGTGCCCCCGGAGAGATGTGCTTGAAGGCGGGAGACCATAGTCCCCTCTGAGGCCTGCAGCCAGCACCCCTCATGGCCTCGTGACCCCAGCGCTCCCTCCAGGACTCAGGCTGGCTGCATGACTTGGTGGGAAGTGCGACTGTGGCCCAACTTGCAGTGCTGGGTGGTGCTCACCCCCATTTCCACACCGGGTGGTGAAGGGGTCTGCCAGCTCGTGCATGTGTGGACGAACCCCCACCTGATGGAGAAGAGCAGCGAGCCTCTCCCACGCCCTCCCTGCTGCAGCCCTGGCAGCACTGGTTTAATGGATCCCCCAGAAGCCCAGGAGGAAATGGTAGGGGCAGTGGCCAGAACTGGCTAAGTGTGCCAGGAACTAGGCCAGTGCAGGTCTGGTAACAGACTGCAAGATGGTTGGTGGGGCCAGGCCTCACACCCTCCCTGGTGCAGGTGCAGCTATGCTTGGCGGTACCGGACTGAAAACTCTTGTGTATGTGGATGCCCAAGACCTGGCATAAACACTGGGAAGTCTTTCAGTGACTCCCAGGGAACAACCAGGCTCCCAGGCTGCAAGGTGAGGTAGCCAGAGCACGCCTCCTCCCCAGACACAGACTCAAATGTCTCCACCCTCCTCCCTTGTACAGCTTTTCAGTCCTCCAGGAAATAGTCCACAGTCCACAGCCCCCTCGGGATCAGGGGTTTCAGGAAGGGGCAGAGGTGCGGGGAAGTGAGGAGGGAGAAACCACCCTGCTGGGAAATCCTCCAGCCATTTCCTGTACCCGGGTGCATCAGCCACCTGTTGCTAAAAGTTCCATCAAACACAGAGCTGGGTGGCCAGGGCACCGCTGAACAGCCCTAGGAGAGAGGGAACAGCTAGGAAAGGAGGAATGACATGCCAGGAACAAACACGAAGGCCACGGGCTGTCACTGACCAGAGTCCAGTACCTGCCAGAGAAGGGGGTCCTGGAGTGTTGGAGAAAACCACGAGCTGGACTTGCGCTCCGACCTGTTCCGGTCGACGCAGGAGGGGTCCCCCAAACGCACTAGACAGGAGCCCAGCGGCCGGGCTCTGGCTCCGCACGGGGCCCCAGTTCTCCACCGTTAAGCCTACCTTACGCGACGTTTCGCCCCGGAGTTCAGCGGCGCGAGAAACCAGTGCCGATTTCCGCAGCCCAGCGCTCGCCCGCGGTAGCGGGCAACAGGAGCGGCCGGGTTTGGGAACCCACCTCCCAGCGCCCCCCGGCCGCCAGGCACTCCCACCTTGCGGACGGTGCCCGCTTGCAGCCGGGCGCTCTCCTCGCCGGCTTCCGGGCTGTCCGATCTGTCCTCGGGGACCATCGCCGCCCGCTGCTCGGGCCGCGTCCGCCTGGAGGCCGTCGCCGGCGCAGGGACCCCGGGAGCAAGGGACTCCTCTCTGCACTCTCCCGGGGGTGGTGGCCCCGCCGGCAGGAGGGGCGGGGCGCAGGCCGCCGAGCGTGCGAAACTTCCCGCTGCCCAATCGGCGGCCGCGGCGACTCCGACGGACAGCAGCGATGGCCAACCAGAGGGTGAGGGAAGTGGTTCTCGAAGCCAGGCCCTGCCCACTCGCGTCCGCGGAGCCCCAGGGGAATGCGGTCGCCCCTGGCAACCGCCGGCCGGCGGAAAAGGGAGAAACAAGGCGCCGCTCAGGGCCCAGGGGCAGCCGGGGTTCCCCCCGCCGGGCGGCTGGGCCTCCGCAGGGCTAGTCCGAAGAAAACACCCTCGATGGCTTGTTAACGGATTTCCTGGCACGAGCGCCCGTACAGCCCTTAAGGTCCGCTTTCTTGCCTCCGCTCGGGGACCCAGGCTCTGGCCTGGTGGCCCCAGTGCGGTGCCGTCCATTGTCACACTTCCAGAAACCGCTTCCAGAACCTTCCTCGGGAACCCGCCTCTGGAACCCACACTCCAGAACCCCCCTCGGCAACCTGCTTCCAGAATCATCTTACTTTCACCACCTACATCTAGAACTGACTTACCTCCCGGGACCAGCCTGCCTCCAGAACCGAACTCTCCCTAACCTGCTCTCCCTGCAGGGTTACCCCAGGCCCTTCATAATTTCTCTAGTTATGGCAACTCTGGAACGCACTCAGATTTCATGTGGGGCTCACCTCACCGAAGAGCAGGGGCAGGAACACCAGAGCATATGCACTGCTGCTGCTGCTAAGTCACTTCAGTCGTGTCCGACTCTGTGTGACCCCATGGACGGCAGCCCACCAGGCTCCCCCATCCCTGGGATCCTCCAGGCAAGAACACTGGAGTGGTTTGCCATTTTCTTCTCCAATGCATGAAAGAGAAAAGTGAAAGTGAAGTCGCTCCGTCTGTCCGACTGTTAGCGACCCCATGGACTGCAGCCCACCAGGCTACTCCGTCCATTGGATTTTCCAGGCAAGAGTACTGGGGTGGGGTGCCATTGCCTTCCCCGAGCATATGCACTAGCCATAGCAAATCTTCATCAGGTTTTGATAAAGTTCCAGCCTTGTCCACAGTAACCATCTCCCCACGGTCCCTGCCATGCCTCGGTGCAGAGCCCTGGGCCCCTCCCCAAATGGCCACGCCAGATCCTGTCTTTCCCCAGGGCTAAATCCTGTAAGCTAAGCTCCTTGGCCAACCCTGGCCATCTGAAACAATAGTAACAACAAAATAAGGTAATTATTAACTCCAAGGAAAATAAAATGTAACAGAATATGACCTGACTTAGCTGTGTATTTCAGGTTGTCCTGGCAGCTTGACCATAAAGGACCACCATAAGGAGTTTCTGTTAGGAGGAGGGGAGAGGGGAAGGGTGAAGAAGTGGGTGAGAGAAGCTAAAGCTTCATCCTGCTGAGGGGGAAGTCAGTCGATAAGGCCTCAGTTAGAAAGCAGAATTCCAGATGCAGAAGCATGTGGTCCGGGACTTCCCTGGTGGCGCAGTGGATAGGAACCTGTCTGCCTATCCGGAGGACGCAGGTTTGATCCCTGGTCCAGGAAGATTCCACATACCATGAAGCAACTAAGCACCACAACTACTGAAGCCCGCGTGATGCAGAGCCTGTGTACCATTACAAGAAAAGTCACTTCAAGGAGAAGCACGTGTCTGGCAAGGAAGAGTAACCCCCACTAGCACAACTAGAGAAAGCCTGCACAAAGCAACGGAGACCCAGCACAGCCAAAAATAAATGAATAGATAAATAAAGAAATAAAAACCTCCAGTTGCAGATGCTTGTTCTTCAGAACTGTGGGATTCAACACCAAATCTGCAGCTCAGAGTTATAAGCGGTCACCCCTGGGGAGGCGGTGGGGCGCTGGAGGAGGTTCCTTCTTGGTTCAGCAGGTCTTAGAGACCTGAGGCTGGTAAAGCTCCAAACCTTCTATAGCAAAGTAACCCCAAAACTTGTGTTTTGAAGAATAGATGTCTAGTAATTGACAACAAAAAGCATCCAAAATAAAAGGAAACCATTGGAAATGAAGAGATATTTCTAAATAAGGTGTGACTTAGAAGAAAGAACACAAACTGCATGTTACCTAAAAAATAACTAGAAAGTAAATAACACTATATAAAATTTATAGAACAAAAGGAAATTCTGCAACTTTACATGACTTTATTACTGTATAGATATCATATATATGTGAAACAAATTAACCAAATTAAAAAAAAAGGAGGAGGAAATAACATTTAAAGCTGACATCAGTTGCATAGCAAAGAAACTGAGTGTTTGAGGGAAAAAAGTTGATTAATCACCAAGAGGCCCAATGGTAGGGGGGTAGATTTTTATTGGCTAGGCTCCGCCTCTGACTGCATAAGATTCGGTGCATTGCTTAGCCCTGGAGAGTGAAATGTTTATTTTTCCCCAAGTCACCATTCACAGGTGGGTGGTGGCAGTGGGTGTATCCGCAGGGGTGTCCACCACAGACCGTGAGCCTCGCAGTGGAGGTGAGGTTACTTCCTCTGGGCTCATCTCTGGTTTCCAGGGAGGAAGAAGCATCAGGAGGAAAAAAAGATGTCCCCCCAGTTCCCCCAGAACGTTGTCACATGGCCTCGTGTGTCTGCATGGGAGGCTGCGAATGCACTGTCCTTGCGTGCTGTCTCAAAATAATTGAGGTTCTGTCTGTCAGTACAACCAGGATGGGTTTGGATCCCCACAAAAGCACAAATACACCATATCAAGAAAGGAAAAGAGACCAATTACCAAGGCACGGGGAGATATTACAAACTGTGAGAAAGCATTATGACAGTAAACTGGTCTGCAGAAGATGGATGATTCTGTTCTCATGTGAACGATCAAAGCTGATCCCAGAAAAGGGGGAAAACAAGGATAGACCAATGTTCAGTTCAGTTCAATTCAGTCGCTCAGTTGTGTCCGACTCTTTGCAATCCCATGAACCAAAGCGCACCAGGCCTCCCTGTCCATTACCAACTCCCGGAGTCCACCAAAACCCATGTCCGTTGAGTCAGTAATGCCATCCAACCATCTCCTCCTCTGTTGTCCCCTCTCTTCCTGCCTTCAATCTTTCCCAGCATCAGGGTCTTTTCAAATGAGTCAGCTCTTTGCATCAGGTGGCCAAAGTACTGGAGTTTCAGCTTCAACATTAGTCCTTCCAATGAACAGCCAGGACTGATCTCCTTTAGGATGGACTGGTTGGATCTCCTTGCAGTCCAAGGGACTCTCAAGAGTCTTCTCCAACACCACAGTTCAAAAGCATCAATTCTTCGGCACTCAGCTTTCTTTATACTCCAACTCTCACGTCCATACACAACCACTGGAAAAACCATAGCTTTGACTAGATGGACCTTTGCTGACAAAGTAATGTCTCTGCTATTTAATATGCTATCTAGGTTGGTCATAACTTTCCTTCCAAGGAGTAAGCGTCTTTTAATTTCATGGCTGCAATCACCATCTGCAGTGATTTTGGAGCCCCCTCAAAATAAAGTCAGCCACTGTTTCCCCATCTATTTCCCATGAAGTGATGGGACCAGATGCCATGATCTTAGTTTTCTGAGTGCTGAGCTTTAAGCCAACTTTTCACTCTCCTCTTTCACTTTCATCAAGAGGTTTTTTAGTTCCTCTTCACTTTCTGCTATAAGGGTGGTGTCATCTGCATATCTGAGGTTATTGATATTTCTCCCGGCAATCTTGATTCCAGCTTGTGTTTCTTCCAGTCCAGCGTTTCTCATGATGTACTCTGCATATAAGTTAAATAAGCAGGGAGACAATATACAGCCTTGACGTACTCCTTTTCCTATTTGGAACCAGTCTGTTGTTCCATGTCCAGTTCTAACTGTTGCTTCCTGACCTGCATACAGATTTCTCAAGAGGCAGGTTAGGTGGTCTGGTATTCCCATCTCTTTCAGAATTTTCCACAGTTTATTGTGATCCACACAGTCAAAGGCTTTGGCATAGTCAATAAAGCAGAAATAGATGTTTTTCTGGAACTCTCTTGCTTTTTCCATGATCCAGCGGATGTTGGCAATTTGATCTCTGGTTCCTCTGCCTGTTCTAAAACCAGCTTGAACATCAGGGAGTTCACGGTTCACATATTGCTGAAGCCTGGCTTGGAGAATTTTGAGCATTACTTTACTAGCGTGTGAGATGAGTGCAATTGTGCGGTAGTTTGAGCATTCTTTGGCATTGCCTTTCTTTGGAATTGGAATGAAAACTGACCTTTTCCAGTCCTGTGGCCACTGCTGAGTTTTCCAAATTTGCTGGCATATTGAGTGCAGCACTTTCACAGCATCATCTTCCAGGATTTGAAACAGCTCAACGGGAATTCCATCACCTCCACTAGCTTTGTTCTTAGTGATGCTTTCTAAGGCCCACTTGACTTCACATTCCAAGATGTCTGGCTCTAGATTAGTGATCACATCCTCATGATTATCTGGGTCGTGAAGATCTTTTCTGTACAGTTCTTCTGTGTATTCTTGCCACCTCTTCTTAATATCTTCTGCTTCTGTTAGGTCCATACCATTTCTATCCTTTATCGAGCCCATCTTTGCATGAAATGTTCCCTTGGTATCTCCAATTCTCTTGAAGAGATCTCTAGTCTTTCCCATTCTGTTGTTTTCCTCTATCTCTTTGCATTGATTGCTGAAGAAGGCTTTCTTATCTCTTCTTGCTATTCTTTGGAACTCTGCATTCAGATGCTTATATCTTTTCTTTTCTCCTTTGCTTTTCGCCTCTCTTCTTTTCAGTGCTATTTGTAAGGCTTCTCCAGACAGCCATTTTGCTTTTTTGCATTTCTTTTCCATGGGGATGGTCTTGATCCCTGTCTCCTGTACAATGTCACGAACCTCATTCCATAGTTCATCAGGAACTCTATCTATCAGATCTAGGCCCTTAAATCTATTTCTCACTTCCACTGTATAATCATAAGGGATTTGATTTAGGTCATACCTGAATGGTCTAGCGGTTTTCCCTACTTTCTTCAATTTAAGTCTGAATTTGGAAATAAGGAGTTCATGATCTGAGCCACAGTCAGCTCCTGGTCTTGTTTTTGTTGACTGTATAGAGCTTCTCCATCTTTGGCTGCAAAGAATATAATCAATCTGATTTCGGTGTTGACCATCTGGTGATGTCCATGTGTAGAGTCTTCTCTTGTGTTGCTGGAAGAGGGTGTTTGCTATGACCAGTGCATTTTCTTGGCAAAACTCTATTAGTCTTTGCCCTGCTTCATTCCGCATTCCAAGGCCAAATTTGCCTGTTACTCCAGGTGTTTCTTGACTTCCTACTTTTGCATTCCAGTCCCCTATAATGAAAAGGACATCTTTTTTGGGTGTTAGTTCTAAAAGGTCTTGTAGGTCTTCATAAAACCGTTCAACTTCAGCTTCTTCAGCATTACTGGTTGGGGCCTAGGCTTGGATTACCGTGATATTCAATGGTTTGCCTTGGAAACGAACAGAGATCATTCTGTCGTTTTTGAGATTGCATCCAAGTACTGCATTTCAGACTCTTTTGTTGGCCATGATGGCTACTTCATTTCTTCTAAGGGATTGCTGCCCGCAGTAGTAGATATAATGGTCATCTGAGTTAAATTCACCCATTCCAGTCTATTTTAGTTCACTGATTCCTAGAATGTCAGTCTTCACTCTTGCCATCTCCTGTTTGACCACTTCCGAATTGCCTTGATTCATGGACCTAACATTCCATGTTCTTATGCAATATTGCTCTTTACAGCATGGAACCTTGCTTCTATCACCAATCCCATCCACAGCTGGGTGTTATTTTTGCTTTGGCTCCATCCCTTCATTCTTTCTGGAGTTATTTCTCCACTGATCTCCAGTAGCATATTGGGCACCTACTGACCTGGGGAGTTCATCTTTCAGTGTCTTATCTTTTTGCCTTTTCATACTATTCATGGCGTTCTCCAGGCAAGAATACTGAAGTGGTTTGCCATTCCCTTCTCCAGTGGACCACATTCTGTCTAGAACAAACTGCTAGAAGGGGCACTAGACTCATCTGAGAGCAGACCACCTCGCACCCCCACCCCCACCCCCCCGGTCCTCAGAGGATCCCGGCCTGTGGAAAATGGAGGGACATGGAACGGCTTACAAAGGTCAGAGGCCCACAGCTACTGAGGAGAGGGCAGGAAGGAGTTCATGGCTCTACCCACGCAGATGAGTGTCAGAACCTGCTGTTGTCTGCCTGCCCCGCCCCTGTTGTTACAGAATCTGCCTGGGAGGGGCAGCTAGTCAGCCCCAGAAGGTGGAAACCTCTGTGAAAAAAATTTAACAACAACAAAAAAAACACCTCTATTAGGACTAATTAGATAATTTGGTAAAGTAGCTAATGTTAAGCTAACTATGTTATGGGCTGAATTTTATTCCCCTTCCAAAGTCCTGTGTTGAAGCTGTAATCCTAGAGTGATAGGATTTGGAGGTGGGGCTTATGGGAGGTGATTATCATTAGATGTACATCAAAGCTGTATGTCGTCACCCTGCTTATTTAATTTATATGCAGAGTATATTATGAGAAACCCTGGGTGGATGAAGCACAAGCTGGGATCAAGATTGCCAGGAGAAATATCAGTAACCTCAGATATGCAGATGACACCATCCTTTTGGCAGAAAGTGAAGAAGAACTAAAGAGCCTCTTGATGAAAGTGAAAGAGGAGAGTGAAAAAGTTGGCTTGAGGCTCAACATTCAGAAAACAAAGATCATGGCATCTGGTCCCATCACTTAATGGCAAATAGATGGGTAAACAGTGGAAACAGTGACAGACTTTATTTTGGGGGGCTCCAAAATCACTGCAGCTGGTGACTGCAGCCATGGAATTGTTAAAAGACACTTGCTCCTTAGAAGAAAAGCTATGACCAACCTAGACAGCATATTAAAAAGCAGAGACATTACTTTGCCAACAAAGGTCATCTAGTCAAAGCTATGGTTTTTCTGGGAGTCATGTATGGATGTGAGAGTTGGACCACAAAGAAAGCTGAGTGCCGAAGAATTGATTCTTTTGAACTGTGGTGTTGGAGAAGACTCTTGAGAGTCCCTCGGACTGCAAGGAGATCCAACCAGTCCATCCTAAAGGAGATCAGTCCTGGGTGTTCATTGGAAGGACTGATGCTGAGGCTGAAACTCCAATACTTTGGCCACCTGATGCGAAGAACTGACATTGGAAAAGACCCTGATGCTGGGAAAGATTGAAGGCAGGAGGACAAGGGGGCGACCGTGGATGAGATGTTTGGATGGCATCACTGACTTGATGACCATGAGTTTGAGCAAGTTCCTGGAGTTGGTGATGGACAGGGAAGCCTGGTGTGATACAGTCTACGGTGTTTCAAAGAGTCAGACGTGACTGAGTGTCTGAACTGAACTGACCTGTGGGTGGGGACCCCACAATGGGATTAGTGTGTTTATAAAAAGATACCAGGGGGTTCCCTGGCGGGCCTGTAATTAGGACTCTCCACTTTTCACTCCCAAGGGCCCAGGTTTGGTCCCTGGTTGGGGAACTAAGCTTCCACAAGCTGTATGATGGGACCAAAGAAAATAAAAAGAGAGAGACCAGAGTTTGCTTTCTCAGCCACATGAGGACACAGTGAGAAGGTGGCCATCTGCAAACCAGGAAGAGAGTCTTTACAGGAGCTGAATTGGCTGGCTCCTCGATCTTGGACTTTGCCTCCAGAACTGTGAGAAAATTAATTTTTCTCCATGGCAGTACAAGTCCCGGTGGGCTCTGGCTCAAAATTTTACACTGATCGGTACTTTGCACATGCAAACCAGATGGGCTCTCAATGTGAACCATCTTTGAATTGGAAGACAGCTGGGCTCTGTTCTGAGCCTTTGGCCATCTGGAGAGTCACCAGCTGGCCCAAGACCCATGGGCCGTGCAGCTGGAGGAACCAGGAACCTCACTGCATCCAGCACCTTCTCCACACACATCCTGCTCCATGGAGAATGCCCAAGGGAGCTAAAAATGTACTAGGAGGAGGAGGTAGGACAGAGAAACCCAGAGAGAACAGTTGATTCTAGAAAATTCCCATCTGATCTGGATCAGGTTACTTTGATTGATGAGGTACTGCAGAATTTGGGTCTGGGAGCTTTCAGTTTGATGCTAAATGTCAGATGACTTGGTGAAAAGTTGTGGCACTTTCATTGACTTTCTCTCTGGTCCCAAGTCTCAATTAGGACTGGTGCTGACACTGTTTATTTACATTTGCATTTTTTTCAGAATGAGGGGCAGAGGAGTCAGGCTCTGGAGGCCCAGGATTGGCAAAGAATTCCATTACTCACATACTTGCTCACTGTTGTGGCATGCTAAGATTTTGGAGTTTTTGGTGTGTGCCTCTACTTAGAGGGTACGCAACATAAATTGAAGAATAGATAACTGTAAAGCCCGAAGAGAGCATGATATACTGCTGTGTGCAAGCCACTTGTCTGTGACAAATGGCATACCAGGCACCGCAGGACCACAGGAAGCCTTAATCAATGGTGGTAATAGCCACCAATGCATCACTGTGCGGGCGTCAGCGAGGGACTGACGCTGGAGAAGAATCAACGGGACGTGAAAAAGGAATTGTTTGTAAATACAATCAACAATTTTGTGTTCCTGAGAAAGCCATTCATCATTGAGAAACCACCTTTAGTAAAAGATGCACCGGGCCTCCCAGTGAGGCAGGGCCATCAATCCTGCCCATGTCCCGGGGCCAGCTCAGGGCTGTCAAAGGCTCAGGGAGCAGACACACATATTTATTCTTGTTTGAAGGCAAATTGAGAGTCATTTTTTGGGGGGAAAAGTGAGCAGAGAGCACCTATAAAAACCTCTTAGGAGCAGAGAGAGCTCCTGAAAAGCCTTATTCTTTGGGGCACCTGGCCTGGGGCCCAAGAGCCCAGCATGCTCTGTACCTCTCCTTGGCCATGCCGGCGCTCTCTCCCTCCTGGACACGTGGTGTATGTGGGGTGGGAAAGGGAGGTCTCTTTGAGCAAGGAAGGTGCTTCTGGGGGAATGGCTCTTTAGGAGGCTAGGTCTAAGGAAGGTCCTTATAGTCTGGAATTGTGGCCTGGCTCCACAGACATTTTTCTGGCCCCTCTGGGGATGAAACCCTCTGGTTTCATCCTTACAACAGCACAAGGTGAGGACTCCCAGAGCATGGTGGTTACTGGTCTGATCCTGGGCAGACGGCTGGAGGCCCGCTTGCAGGTCTTTCCCCACTGAGGCCTCCTCACAGTCCTCTCGGTGGATCCTATGGCCGAAGGACTACCTCGTGTTCTGGAGGAGTGGAGGCCAGGTGGGGGGCGGGCTGCAGGCACGGCCGCCTGTCCTGGGACAGTCGTGGACAGGTGGCGTGGCCGTTCACGGCGGCACCAGGAAGAGGAGGAGTGGCTGAGCCAGCAGGGCTGGGCCACGAGCCACCCAGAGGGACGGGGTGGGGGGGGGCGGGCTCCAAGGAGCGCCCGTGAGCGTGGCCTTGTCCCACGCCACCGACGGCCAATGGGACACGGCCAGAGAAGGCAGTGGAGGGCGTTGAAGACCTTGCCGGGGCCTGTCCGCAGGGTGTGGGGGGCAAAAGGCTGCTCTGAGAGAATCAAAAGTGAGCCAGAGGACAGTAAGTGAGCACGCGTGGGGAGTTCTGCTCTGGGGGCACAGAGAAGGTGGGACACGTGGCTGTGGGGTCAGGGGAGAGCTGAGGGGCTGGCTGGCCTTCAGCAGAGGGAGCCGCAGGTACGGGAGGAGGTGCAGGAGGTACAGCAGCAGGTACAGGAGGAGGCAGAGCCCGGGTCATATGCAGGGCACACGTGGGTGGGGGACGCAGATGCTCCCTGCGGGATGCTGCTGTGTGTTGGTGACAGGAAGCAAGGTCTTCGCTGAGAGTGGGCCGAGGAGGGGTGCTGGAGGTCACAGCAGGGGAGGAGGGGGACAGCCAAGGACAAGCAGTGGGGATTCCTGACAGGGGGGCCCCCGCTGGCATGTGGCTGCCCAGAAGACGGATGACTGGGTTTAGCCAGGGTTTAAATGGGTGAGGGGGCAGCCGAGTGTGCTTTGTGGATGGACTGTGCCTCTGATAGACTGTGGCACCTAGGAGAAGGAAAATATGCTTCATTCCAAAGACTCATTCCTTCTCGACCTAATCCAGAAAGACTCAGTTTCTGGGTGAAGGTAACTCTGACGTCACAACTGGACACCCTGTTGTCAGGCTGTTTAGGATACAATTTATGAAAGATGTTTGCCGCCTCCCACTCAGTCAACTGACAACAAGGCTCTTATGCCAAACCCTGGACCACCTACATGTAGCCTCCCTCGAAAATATATATCATCAGAAAATATGCATCATTTATTTACCAAGCAAAAAAGGGGCATAATTCAGTGGAACCAAAGCTTCCTTCTCCCTGAAAACCTGTTTCTATTTTCCACGTATGACTAATTTTTAATCTCAGTGACTGAGCGGTAATGCCATTGTCACTGATGCTGACAATGGGGTTTTTTAAGAAGCATATGATAGATGTTGCCTTCATGGTATCCTTTTTTGGTTATCGCTCCTGTAGCGTTCAGAATAAAATGAGTTCAGCCTCCGTGAGGCTCTAGCAAATCCAGGAGCAACTGTAGATTAGATGCCATCTTTATGCAAAACTTGCACTGCACACACTTGGCTGGCAGCGAGAGGTCGTAGAGACGACGGAAGACTTCCATCTGGCCATTATTCACCAAAGCAGGAAAACAGCTATTTACCTAACGCCCATTTGTTAAGAGAGTAGGAAAATGGAATCTTTAATAACGTCAAACAAAGGCACCAGAAGTTATAAAACAACAACCAAATTATAAAATAAAGAGCATGTTTATCATGGGCTCCTCTGTTTTCACCTAAGGTATGTTTTTAGGTGGTTTTCCTGTGATGGGGTTTTAGGGTCACAGGACACCCCACCCATGCCAACATGAAAACCGGATCCCTGAGTGCCATCCTCAACTCCTCTCGTCCCCAGCCCATCACCCTGACTGGCCGACCTCACCGCTGTCTCCCAAGGGACCAGGCACAGCGTTGCCCGCAGGATTCCCTGTCCTGCAAGTGGTCTTGCCCACTGAGGTTCATTCAATGCTCTAAATGCAACGGGAGGGGGTGGTTATCTTCCCTAACCTGACAGCGCCTCGCCAACCTGGTGTCTGCACCATCACATCCACGCCCACCAGCCCTTCCCCAAACCCAACCTGCAGGTGCATACGCACGTTCACACAAATGTATTCACACTCACACACACTTGGTCGAAGACCTCCTATGAGGCCTTGGCCCTGGGCTGCTCCTTATTGCCCCCACTGTCCTGGCCCAGTGAACCCGTGGCGAGTGGGGCCTGGAGGGGGACGTTCCTTCTGGTCCTCCCTTCTGCGCACGAGCCTGCAGGGCCCTGAGCCTGCGCAGCCGTGCTGGGAATGGGCCTGGGCTGCTGCTCGGGGCACATCCTCTCAGGGCAGGGGGGCGCCTTGGACCCGAGTCTCCGCCTTCACCCTTGGGTCGTCCAGGTCATGGAGCCACCTGCCGCATTGCCTGAGTTCTCAGCTGCCTTCTTTCTCTTTGTTGCCTACTGGCATTCATCTTGTAACAAACACCCCGAGTTAACAGCATTTTTTTCCTTTTCCTTTTGGCCGGTGCCTCTAAGGCCGTAAGTACTCACGCAGAATTGGCAAACGGGCTGTTTCCAGTGGAGTTATGCTTGCCTTCAAGATGGTCAATTGTGACGTTTAAAAATATAAAGATAATAACACATAAAACGCAGGGAAATGCTCAGGACTTGTTAACTGAAACTCTGCCTAGAGATCGTTTCCCTGGTAACGGCGTCAGGACACCGAGCACCTGCTGGTGTGCTTGTGAGTCCCGAGGGAGATTCAGAGAGGCGTCCTGAGCAGTGGGCCTTGCTCTTCTCTTGGCTGTGGGTGGACGTGATTTAGCTCTTGCTGTGTTTTAGAGGTAGACGTGGCCAGTGGGACCACCGGCCGCAGGTATGTCGGACCATAGGCTGCCCCTGCACGTGGGCCCAGGCTCAGCTCCACACCGACTGACCTGCTGCCCACCTGGGCTCCTCTGTGAGGCATCTCAACTGTGTTTTCTTACAGCTGGAGACAGACAATTACAGGTAAAGAAGCCACGATAGGAGATGGTCCAGTGTCCGGTTTGAAGCCTTTCTCAGTGAAGGGTAAGGTTGTTGCCCTCAAGAGGTAACTGAATGCTTCTGGGCAGAACCGGCCTTTGCTCAGCGAATTGTGATTTTTGTTAATGAGCTGGCTCAGCTCTTGAAACAGCCTAGTCTAACTGACCCGATCCCCGGATTAACAGGAAATAGGATGGGAGCAGCCTGTGCACACAGATGATGCCCAGGTGGTATCAAGCATGGAGACTGTGTTGGGCTGGGGAGGGAGACGGAGGGGCGCGCCTGTCCCTCTTCTGTCAAGTTCGTGTTTATTCCAGCCAGAGTCATCATTTCAGTGCTGGCTTGCATTTCCTCCCTTGGGATTCACATTACATTTTTTTTTTTTCCGTTAATAGAAGAGGGAGAATACTGACCAGATGAACCTAGAAAACCCAAAGAAACAGAAAGTGAAGGAGCCAAGTCAAAAAATCAGGAGATGTGGGAAAGACCAGTTTTGAATCGTTCATTTGCTGTTAAATGTTCCATTTTTAAACTTACAGTCTTCAGTAAGTTATATACTTTTTTTTTTTAACCCACAAGCCTTTCTTCATTTCCATGTCATCTTGATAGTTTTTAAAATATGCACTTCGTGTTCTTGTGAAGTACCTTGATTTCTAACTTCAGAAGGCGTGCTGCTTTCTGCGTTGTGCCTGGTCCTTGGGATCGGGCCTGGTCGGGGGTTGTCCGTTATTCCTCCTGAGAACCCTTTGGCATGGCTGCCACCTGCGTACTGAGTTCTAAGGAAGTCGCTGGCCAGGGGCGTCTCAGTGGCCTGGATCTGACTTGCTCACTTCCTGAAGATCATGTTTGGTCTTTCCAGGGCCCACCTGTAGGACACACTGGTGGTGGTTGCTTTTGTGTTTTAACAGTTCTAACCGTTTACTGCAACATGAAAATGTTCTCAGTAAATCTCTGTCTTTTATGACTCTTAGCAGTACCTGAAAGAAGAAAATACCTTCTCCATTTCCAAAGATACTGGGTAAGGTTTATTCTGTGTCCCTTTCCTTTGTGCAGGAGGTGAGGATATGGTGGGAGGGGCAGTGACGTCACCTCTGTCCTGAGTCTGGCCTTGGCAGTGGACTTGGGGCCTGCCCTCCCTGTTTTTAATCCAGTCTTCGCTTTCACTTGGGCGGAAGTAATGAATGCAGTAGAACCGCAGAGCGACTGGTAGTGAGCTGCCGCAGGGAAGCAGTCTCCTGCCTGTTCTGTGAGAGCCCACACGTCAGGCCACCGACTTGAAGACTGGCCCTATCAGTTGCCCTTGGTCCTCCTTTTTATGGTTTTCCTTTTAAATAAAGAATCTTGTCAGAAATAATTGTAAACAAGGTAACAATCTATGTAACCAAATTCTGTTTCAAAGAATAGAACCAAAAACAGTTTAAAAGGCATTAGGCATCCAGTTGTCACCGACCTTCCTTTACATCCTATTTTCTGCCACTTTCTTGTCTCAGAGGGTAGTGTAAATAGCTCCTTTTGTCCAGTAAAAACAAGAAAAAAAAAAAAACCTGATGGAAAAAACCAGGGTAGGTTTTGCTTTTGGAAACTTTGGTGCTGGAAACAATTGTGTGGCTTGATGACAGGATTTGCGTTTCAGTTCATGGTGAAAGGAGTCTAAGCTTTGAAATCAGGCAGTTCGAGCTCTGTTGTTCTAATAGTATTTCCAGTTTGGAATGAAGCGCCTGGCTTCCAGGTACAGAAGTAGTTGGCTTGAGTCCTGCCAGGTCTGCTGGGCTGGGCTGGGGTGGGCCGCTCCCTCTCTGGCTGCTGTTGCTGCCTCGCGCCCCCTGCCCTCTTTCCCTCCCTCTGTCCCTGGCTCTCGGGCCCACTGGGAGCCCTGGGCGTGCTCTGAGCAGGCTCTGCAGCCCACGCACCTCCACGTGGGGATTCTTGCTGTATGGCATCACAAGTGGCCCCCTGCTGCTGAAGTTTTAGGGCCCTGCTTGTCTGGACAGACATAAAGTCGCAGCCCCGTGCTGCGGGCAGAGGCAGGGCTTCTTCTGGGCCTGCTGTTCTCTTCCAGCTTTCCTTTTTCTCTCCTGGAAAATGTCAGAAAATTTGGGAAACTTTCCTTTTGTGTTTGTTTTTATCGTGATAACACTCGTTTAATGTAAAACTTATTTTAACCGGTTCAGAGTGTACAATCCAGCGGCACTAGCTACATTCACGGTCTCGGGCAACCATCAGCACTAACTCCAGAATTTTTTCATGACTTCAAAGGGAAACCCCACACCGCTCTTTTCCCTCTTCACCCAGCCCCTGACAACCTCTAATCGGCCTTTCGTGTCTATGGACTTCCGTATTCCGAGTATTCTGTACAACCGTATTTGTCCTTTTGTGTCTGGCTTTTTTACTTAATGTATTTTCAAGATTCATCCACAGTGTACCCTGTGTATCAGTACTTCATTTTTATGGCTGAAAATATTTTTCTGTTTGAACGCACTGCCTTTTGAGTATCCAGTCATCTGTTGGTGGGTGTTTGGGGCTGTTTTCGCCTCTGAGCTGTTGTAAATGCTGCTGCTGTGACCGTCCACACTCAGTGCTTTGAACGCCTTGAGCGCAGTTGCTGGGTCTCGTGGGAGCTGTGTGCCAGCTCAGGCGCTGTTTCCCAGGTGACCGCACAGTTTCACATTCCCACCAGCAACGTACGAGGAGCTTGAGCTCTCCGTGTCCCTCCCAGTGATTGTTGCTTTCCACCTTTTTTGCTGGGGCCATTCTTTTTATTATTCTTCAGTCACTAAATCGTGTCTGGCTCTTTGCAGCCCCATGGACTGCCGCACGCCAGGCTCCCCTGTCCTTCACCGTCTCCTGGAGTAGCCATCCTTGTGGGTGTGGGCTGTTTGGGGTGGTCAGTCAGCTGGTAGTGGGACGGCCGTACCTCCCAGCCTCGTTCCTGGTCCCCACAGGGCCTGCTCTGTGGGGGTGTGTGCGTGGCGGCCGAGGGGGTGCCCTGCCTCTGGCCCATTATATCTGATTGCTCTGTTTAGTTTGGGTTTTGTTCCTGAAGGTGCTGCCTAAAGGTTACTCTTGAAGGATCGCTCTTCTAAGCTGACGATTCCCTGGCAGTCAGTATTGACCAGGGCAGAGGTGGGCCTGGTGAGGGGCAAGGCCGGCCCCACCAGCTGCTCCCTCTGCAGCGGTTGGCAAGAGGTGTGCCAGGGGTGTTCACGGCTTCCAGCAGCTTGTCTGTGTCTGTGTCAGACTGCTGCTGTGCTCATTCAGCCCCTGCACGCAGATGTGAATATGCTCGTAGTTCCAAGCACATTGTGAAAAACAGAAAAAAGTCCGCTGAAAAGACTGGAGACTCTGTACTCCCTGTTATTTTGAATCTTTCCTCTGTTTTCAAAGTGGTGGGCTTTCTAAGTGAGCAGCAGATCTATGCATTTATGTCTAGTTTTGTATTCTAGATCTTCAGAGATCAGCAAGCCAGTGAAGAAAAATAGCCATGAAAAGCTGTCCAGGAAAAAAGGCCAGGTGACATCTTCAGGTGTTACATCATGATCAGCTTTCTAAGTAACCGTGCTTGGGTGTTCAGTCCTGCAAATGTAGGAAGACAGTGGGGACTTCACTGAAGGTCCAGTGGTCAGGACTCTGCGCTTCCATTTCAGGGTGCACTGCTTCCATCTGCAGTGTCTGGTCTCCTGCAGTGTGGCCAGAAGGTAGAAGACAGTGAATGACCTCACTGTCTGACTTGTCCACCTTGCTATTAGGAATGTCTATGAGATGAGTCTGTGGAGCCTGGGTGCCCTCTGCTCTCGTGGTTGGTGGACGGGACGGTGCGCCGCCCTGGGCCCACTCCTGAAGAGGGCCACCAGGGCTGAGACACACGCCATCTGCTGAGGTTGCTTCAAGGGCAGCGGGGACACGGCCTGGGTGGGGCGCCCTCTGCTGGCAGCCCTGTGGGGAAGGGCAGGGCGCTGGCGGGGAGCGGCCCACTCTGTGTGCTCTCTCCTGCGCAAGGTTCTGAGGCGACGACAAAGCCCTGGGCGCGAGAGGATGATGGCCCTTGGTGGTCTCCGGGTGTCCTCTGAAGACGGGGCTCTGCAGAGCACGGCCAGCGGCCAGGATGAGAAGGTCCTGCGGGCCCGCACCCTGGGAGAGGGAGATGCGGAGCGAGTGGACACAAGCCGGGGAAAGGATCGGGCGAAAGTGGAAAGCAAATGGAAGGAAAATAAAAGGAGAAAATCGGAAGAGAAAAGGCAGAAAGGGCTTGAGGAACGAGGAGCCGGGGGAGGTGGGCGGCCGCGGGGAGAGAAGGCGCGCAGGTGGCCACAGCAGCAGGGCGGGAGCGCGGGCGGGCGACGGGGATTCGGGCGCCACGCGCTGCCGGGCAGACGCGCGGACGGGGGCCAGAGGACTGTCCCCTGCGGGGACGCTGGCCGATACCGACAGTGGGGCAGAGTTGGTGGGGAGCAAGCGGCTGCCGGGTGAGATCAAGGCAGGGAAAGACGGGGGCTTGGAGAGGTTAAAGAAGAGGATGAAATTATGGGGTGCTGGCGAGGCCGCATCAGAGAGTGTAGTTTCCAGAAAAGACAGAAGAAGGAAAGAGAACACAAGTGGGGCAGGGGCCCCGGAAGGAGAGGAAGGGAGACGAGGGAGTGCAGAGCTGGGGGGCGCCTCTGAGCGCGGACGCCGCCCTCCGGGGAAGGACGCGCAGCAGCAGAAGCGACTGAAGCGTCGGCTTGGCCTGGAGCAGCGCAGAGGCCGCGAGGAGGAGCCAGTCGGGGCGACGTGCGGAGGGAGCAGCAAGAACAGGCCCGGGGAGGCCACCGCAGCACGGGGGCAGGAGGAGCAGGCAGGTGGAGATGGTATCCGCACCCCGCGCCACGAAGCCCCGCCCATCCCGCCCCCCGCTCCTCGCCCCGAGCCCCGCCGCGCCTCGCCCCGCCCCTCCGTCGGTCACCGCCCCCAACCGGTCACGACCCTGGAGCCCCAGTGCCCCCAGCGCCTCCAGGCCTCTTTCAGGCTTGGGAACCGGAGGAAGAGGTCATGCTGTCAGTGCTGGCCTTTTCTGCCAGCTGTGCGCCTGTGGTGGGTGCCTCAGAGTGCTGTAGTGGAGACTGGAGAGCTCTGACATGTAGGTCTCACGTGATGCTGGTGAGAACCGCCCCCCATGAAGCGCTCGTTCTGTCTGCATCGCTTTTATCCAGTCCTGATAAGTAGGTACTATCTCCACTTTCCAGATGAGGACACCAAGGTACAGAGAGGTTAAGTACCTTGCTCATGGTCACGCAGCCACTGAGCAGGGGAGCAGACGTGGGACTGTCAACCATTACCTGAGCTGTCCCACCGGTGGCCGCCCGCTGCACGTGGCTGTGAGCATCCGGGATGTAGCTGGCCCCAGCGGAGACGTGGTGATTTCAATAGTAGGAAAAAGAATGTGAACTCACATTATGTGTGTGTGAAGTCGTTCAGTCGTGTCTGACTCTTTGTGACCCCATGGGCTGTAGCCTACCAGGCTCCTCCGTCCATGGGATTTTCCAGGCAAGAGTACTGGAGTGGGGTGCCATTTCCTTCTCCAGAGGATCTTCCCCACCCAGGGATCGAACCTTGGTCTCCCGCACTGTAGGCAGATACTTTACTTTCTGAGCCACCAGGGAAGTCATTATATGTTATAGTGACAATATTTAAGATATTTTGGTTGAAATTAACTATACTATAAAAGATCAAATCGGTTTTAAACGATTTAAAATCCATATGTGGCTTGTGTCACATTTCTGCTGGGAAGTTTCATGCCTTGTGAAGTGGGGCTGCTGGTCTTGGGGTGAGTATCTGCTGCATCCAACGGAGTGATTCTGGGGAAGTTAGATTTTCTGAGTCTTGTTTCCCTTGTATTGGAAACAGGGTTACTGTTTGTGGAACTGCTACTGTGAAGGGACAGGTGAAGGCTTATGATGTGGGTGGGTGTTTGATTTGCATTTCCCTGGTGGGTAAGGATGTTGGGCATCTTTCGTGCATATTGACCATTTGTGTCTCTTTGGAGAAGTATCTGGTTGTTTTTGCCTCTGATTTTAGTTGGGCTGTTTATCTTTTTCCAGTTGAGATGTAAGAGTTTTTTACATATTCTGAACACTAGACTCATCAGTGACATGATTTGCAAACTTTTTCTCCCTTTCTGTGGATTCTCTTCTTATTTTATTGATGGTATCCTTTGAAGCACAGAAGTTTTAAAATTTTGAGTTCACTTTAGCTGTCTTATCTTTGTTTGCTTGTACTTTTGATAAATTTAAAAACCATTAACTAATCCAGGGTTATGAAGGTTCACAACCTTTTTTTTTTCCCCCCGGTTAGGGTTTTTATCGTTTTAGCTTTAGGTGTTTAATCCATTTTAACTTGCAAGGATTGTGTCTCCCTTTGTTTTTTGCATGTTCAGTAGCACTTGTTGAAAAGACTGTTCTTTTCCTATTGGATGGTCTTGGCACTCTGTGGAAAATCAATTGGCCACAGGTGTATGTGTTTATTTTTGATTTTCAGTTCTACTGCATCAATCTGTATGTTTATTTTTATGCCAACACCGTGCTGCCTTAATTGCTGATGCTTTATTGTAAGTTTTTAAGTTGGAATGTAAGTCCTCCAACTTTGTTCTTCTCTTTCAAGATTGTTTTGGCTATTCTGGTTAGCTTGTATTTCTACATGAATTTCAGGATTGGTTGCCAATTTCTGCAAAGAAGCCAGTCATTTGATGGGGGATTAGGTTTTATCTGTTGATCACTTTGGGGAATATTAATATCTTAGCAAAATGAAGTCTTCTGGTCCACAAATATGATGACTTTCGGTTTACTTACATCTTCTTTCATTTCTTTCAGTATGTTTTATAGTTTAAAATGTACAAATCTTTTACATATTTGGTTAAATTTACTTCTGGGCATTTTTCCTTTTTTGTGCTACTGTAAATATAGTTGTTTTGTAATTTTCTTCTTAAGTTATTCACTACAGGTATAAAGAAAGAAAATTGATTTTTGTGTATTGATCTTGTACCTCATAACTTTGTTGAATTAACTTACTAGCTCTAATAACTTTTTTTGTAGAATCTTATTGGTTTTCTATACACAAGATCCTGCCACCTGCAAATAAAGACAGTTTACTTCTTCCTCTCAAACTTCTATATATTTTAGTCACTTTCCTGCTCTGGCTAGAGCCTCCAGGACTGTGTTGAATAGCAGGTCTGGTTCTGATCTTGGGGCCGAGGCACCTTGGAGTGTCGCATAGCCGTGGGGTGTCTGGCTGCTCTCAGGTGGAAGTTCCCTCCAACCTAGTTTCTGGAATTTTTTTTTTTTTACTTTTATCATAAAAAGGTGTTGGACTTTTTGTCAGATGTTTTTTCTGCTTCCTTTTAGATTTCTTACAATTCCTGTCTTGCCACATTTCCATTTACAGAATTTCAGTCTGGATTTGAAAATACAGTGGCTTCAGGATTCTGAAGGTGCAACATGTACTTGGTTTTAGAAAGATTGTAAGAGAAATATGCAAGGCCTCTAAGCGCACCTGGCAGAAGGTGGCCTTAAAGAGCACCAGCTGCTGCTGTCCTAGTGCGTGTCCAGTCAGCGGTGCGTGGCTCATTCCAAAATTGGGGTGACCCCACCATGGCTGCCTGGGTGCTGAGAGCCAGCCCTTGCAGCTGTGCAGCTCTGCACCAGTGCTTCAGCCACTGGATGTCAGGGACAGTGGTGCAGGAGGGCGGGCTCAGGAGCACGGGGTGACAGCGAGGGGCTGGTCCGCAGTGTGGGGCCGCGCGGGGCCGCCTGAGGTTTGCACCGTGCATGACCCAGCTTCACCTCCGACAGCATGGAGGTGCCCCTCCTCCATGGCTGGTCCGGTGTGCAGGCCAGCGTGTGATTACGGAGGACCTACCAGGTGCCCTCGGGAGCTGCGGGGCAGGCGCCGAAGCCTTGCCCCTGGGTGTTCCTGCGGCCCCTAATGAGTGCGGCCCCTTGCTGCTCCTAGGCCGCCTTGGGGAGGAGCTGCGCCCGGGTCGCGGGGCCGCGCGCGCATCCTGCGGCTGTCGGCCACGGTCTGGGGACGGAGGGGTCGGCGGGACGGCTTGAATTCAGGGCCTGTCCGCAGCGTAAGGAGGCTGTCCCCAGAGCTCAGGGTGGAGGAGCAAGACGGGGACAAGGGACCGCGTGGGGGCTGTATTTCCCTGTCTGGACCCGCCGTAGGGCCGGGAAGACGCCCCGCGGAGGAAGAACGCCTCCCAGGGCCAGGCCGCCCTGTGCTTCGGCCGGGGCCTTTGCACGCGGCCCCTGGAGAGCAGGGTGCGCGTCCCGACGTCCCCCAAGGCCTTCAGCCCTGGCAGAGAGGGTCGGCCGCCGAGCCGGTGAGGTGAGCGAAGACCACGGGCGAAGGCGCAGGGAGGGCGCGTCCCGGCTCCTCCCAGACCTCGGCTGCTGGGCGGGGCGGGAGCGCAGCGGAGGGCGCCCGTGGTCCTGCGTTCCCCCGAAGGTGACCTTAGGCCGCAGGTGCAGCGNGTGAGGTGAGCGAAGACCACGGGCGAAGGCGCAGGGAGGGCGCGTCCCGGCTCCTCCCAGACCTCGGCTGCTGGGCGGGGCGGGAGCGCAGCGGAGGGCGCCCGTGGTCCTGCGTTCCCCCGAAGGTGACCTTAGGCCGCAGGTGCAGCGCGTGATGTTTCCGGACGTGCCTGGGGGGTGCAGCCCCCCTTCTCACCCCTGCTCCCCAGGGGGCCCCGTTTGGCGGTTTCTTTCTCCGTTAGGCTTTGGTAAGATCTGTTGCTCATGAAGCTGTGCGTGGCTTCAGCACTGTAATGTGGTTTTGAACCTGATGGGTGTGCTCTGACACGGGCCTCTCGTCGCACTGGACTCCCAGTTTCTTGGTTTCCAGGAGCTTCAGTCCATTCATCCTGATCATGGGCACATAACGTGCGATCAGTCCCCCTAGTGGCCGTTGTGCTCCGAGCTGAGGCTTCCTTCTGCCCGCGATGCTCCAGGGCTCTTTCCTGGGGGATGTGGACAGAGGCCCTATGGTCACATGGAGGGTGAGTTGTGACGAGGTGTGGAGTAGAGGGAGGGCGGTGGGCGTCTCCTCTGCATGAAATGCCACCTTTCCAGAGAGCAGGGTGGGTTCACACCTGCATGGCGCTGTGCTCAGGAGCTCCTATTGGAACTCTGTTAGCCTAGTGCTTCCAGGTTAGTGTCTCACTGAGTGATCCACGTGGCCCCTGCTGTGACTCAAGTACTGTCAGTACATTCCCGCCGCAGAGCCAGTAAAGAGTCTGCCTCTGGGGGCTCGGGCCCTGCTGGGCGGGGAGGGAGCGTCTGGGGAACAGAGCGGTGAGGCCCGAGTGTGAAGCTTGGCAGGGTTGTAGTGGTCCCTTCGCTGGAGCACCCTCAGTAGATGCATTCCAAGAAGAAGCTGCGGTTGTCAACTTTGCCGAGTAGGTTGGACTAGCCCCCGGGACTCCTCCCTCTGGGCCAGGGAGAGGCGGTGGGTTGTTTAACGAGGGGCGTGGCCTGAGGCTGGGCAGGATCCATCCCGGAGCCCCGCCCCCAGCAGGGAGACCTGGCCCCTCGCCTGGTTCAGCCGGGGGTGGAGTCTACGGGGCTGCGAGGAGGGCCTGTGCGCAGTGTGAGTGTGGGAACGTTCTCGCGTGTCCTCCAGGAGGGAAGAGAAGAGCCCGGGCGGCGTGAAGTGGACGGGGCCTGGTGACCCCGTGGTGACCCCCGGGTTCCTGCTGGGGGACGCTCAGCCAGCGTCTTTTCCTTGACCCCTGCAAGGATGTAGGTTTCAGTTTAGAATCTGTTTTCCCGAGCTAGACTAGGTTCCATGGCTGTCAGAACCAGCTCTGCCCCTTAAGGGCACCTGGGCGGCCCAGCCGTGGGGAGAGGGATGCTAGCGGGGCAGTAACTGAGCCTGTTGGGCCTTGGCAGCTCATCTGGTTCTGCCTTCTTCACCTTTTCCTCAGGAGCTAGTTTGGGGAAGAACTGTGTTCTTTTATCATGACCGCCTTCTTCATACTATCAAACTAATGTGTATTTATTTTTCCAATGTTCTGTGATAAAAGTTCTCAAACGCACAACAGCAGAGAGAACTCCGTGGTGAAGGCCCTCCCCGCACCGGCCTTCACACTCCTGAGCCGGACCCTCTTCTCCACTGAGCTGTCCCTCGTGCCCACGCTCGGAGTAAAATGTTGGAAGTCACTGGGCAAACAGGGGAATGTGTTTAAAGGTTGCAGGTGCTACAGTTAATCACACGTCTGCTCTGGAGCCTTTAGTTTTGCTTCTGTTAAGTGGTGATATGCATCCTCACTCTTCAGGTGTTGTTGACCTGTAGACGTGAGCATAGCAGCAAAGTAAATCATTCAGTTCAGTTTAGTTCAGTTCAGTCACTCAGTAGTGTCCGACTCTTTGCGACCCCATGAACCGCAGCACTCCAGGCCTCCCTGTCCATCACCAACACCCAGAGTTCACTCAAACTCATGTCCATCGAGTCAGTGATGCCATCCAGCCATCTCATCCTCTGTCGTCCCCTTCTCCTCCTGCCTCCAATCCCTCCCAGCATCAGAGACTTTTTTTTTTTTAATTTGAAGCAATCCTTTTGTTTTATTTATTTATTTATTTTTTTAGAGCATGAGTCAACTCTTCGCATGAGGTGGCCAAAGTATTGGAGTTTCAGCTTTAGCATCAGTCCTTCCAATGAACACCCAGGACTGATCTCCTTTAGGATGGACTGGTTGGACCTCCTTGCAGTCCAAGGGACTCTCAAGAGTGTTCTCCAACACCACAGTTCAAAAGCATCAATTCTTCGGTGCTCAGCTTTCTTCACATTCCAACTCTCATATCCATACGTGTCCAGTGGAAAAACCACAGCCTTGACTAGATGGACTTTTGTTGGCNAGGCTTCCCTGTCCATCACCAACTCCCAGAGCTTGCTCAAACTCATGTCCATCGAGTCAGTGATGCCATCCAACCATCTCATTCTCTGTCGCCCCCTTCTCCTCCTGCCATCAATCTTTCCCAGCATCAGGGTCTTTTCAAATGAGTCAGTACTCCACACCAGGTGGCCAAAATTTTGGAGTTTCAGCTTCAGCATCAGTCCTTTCAATGAATATTCAGGGTTGATTTCCTTTAGGATGGACTAGTTTGGTCTCCTGGCATTCCAAGGGACTCTCAAGAGTCTTCTCCAACACAACAGCTCAAAAGCATCAATTCTTCAGTGCTCAGCTTTCTTTATGGTCCAACTCCATTGCCTATAGCATCTTACATTTGGGTTTGCAAGTATTTTCTAACTAATTTTATGTATCTATATCTTTACTCCCACAAAGAAAAGAAATGGCTAATAGAAAGTAATAGCAAAATATGGGAACTTAAAGGAAATCTCCTAGTTTTACTAGCTGTCTTACAGTGTTGTCTATTAGCTTTAGGTCATAAAATCCTAGAACTTAGTGCCATGCATCATGTTTTATTTTCATTTCTATTTCAATCTTGAAGTGTTCACCATAGATACTCAGTAAGTGCTGGTTTTCATGCATATGTGAGACTTAACTGATGATGAGATACTCTCCCTGATTTTTCAACAAGTGAAGACCTCTGTTCACTAACTAGAGTCTTGGAATGCCTGAGCATATTATGACAGTGGAGAAAATAACTCAAAGCCTTGTTAAAAAACAAAATCCTCAATCTGCCCTTTGGCTAGCTGGCATTGGTTTGTGTTAGTTATGGAGGTGCCTTTTTACTTTCTAATTTACATTATCTTACAAAGACAAACAACATTTCCTGTTGAATAAAGTTTTGCTTTATCATGAGTTGAACACAATCGTTACTAAGAAATGATTGATGAACAGAGTTGTGCCTGCTAATAATTGTGCACAATTGGCATAATTACCTTTATTTTATTAATGATCAATTTGGTATCTGACAAATCTGAACATGTTCCTTCAAGCCAATTGTAATAGTAATTTTTCCCAGAATGGACTACTTTATTTTTCTGTCACACTAACATCTGGGTATAACACGGACATGTTTAAATAAATCTACATGATACCAAAAACCTGCACAATAAAAATATTTAATTAGTAGTTCAGATATTTAGCTAACATGATTACAAACATCTGGACACTTGGAAACTTCCAGATGCCAGAAGTGTTCATTTTTTACTCATATGTCTTGCTAATATGGATTCAATTTCTTCTCAGCCTATAAATTTAGTCCTTCTGTCCTAAAGGAGAACTTAAAGATTGGGTGAAAAAAAAAATGAAACAATTTTTTTCAACATATATTGAACATGAGAAATACTAAAATTTAACAGCATGTGATTTCCAGCATAGTGGGTGGGCATAGCTTTGGCAAAGTATTTGACTATCTTTAACCTGATTCCCTGAACACATAGTTCCCCTACATTTTCAAAAGCATCATGAACCTGCTGTAATTTATTAACCTTGGCTGTCCTNCAACATGAGAAATACTAAAATTTAACAGCATGTGATTTCCAGCATAGTGGGTGGGCATAGCTTTGGCAAAGTATTTGACTATCTTTAACCTGATTCCCTGAACACATAGTTCCCCTACATTTTCAAAAGCATCATGAACCTGCTGTAATTTATTAACCTTGGCTGTCCTACACAGAAATACATTCCTGTGAGGGTCATACAGGAAGGGAGATCTAATAATGAAGAAAGTAAACAAAATAAATATTTTTTCAGGTTTTATATATATGTTACATGATGTGTAAATCTCTTAAGGGCAGCAGGAAAATATGAATTTTTCCCAAATTATCTAAGACTTACTCTGTTTGAGAGCCACGATTTTATCCATTCAATCGTATTTCAGCACTGGATTGTATATATTTGTGTAGTTTCAGGGACATAATTCATTATTGTTTCCTTACACTGCAGACGTAAAACAAAAGACCAATTGATCATCACAATAACAACTTAAGCAACTAAATATATCCAAAAAGATTCATGTGCCCCAATGTTCGTTGCCACATATTAATTTTGCAAAGAAGATAAACAAATGCCCAACATGTATATGAAAAAGTGCTCAGTGTCACTAACCATAAAGGAAACGCCAATCACAATNTTTTCCTCTATTTCTTTGCATTGATCGCTGAGCAAGGCTTTCTTATCTCTCCTTGCTATTCTTTGGAACTGTGCATTCAGATGCTCATATCTTTCCTTTTCTCCTCTGCTTTTTGGTTCTCAGTAAATCATTAAAGCAGGACAAATGTAGCACCTGCGGCTGCCTTCTGCAGGGGCCTGACATGTGCTCCAGGATGCTCAGGTGTCGTCTTCTTAAATTGAGCATGTGCTTCGGAATTTAAAAAATCAGAGCTCCTTGGTCTTGGCGAGTTTATAACATGATACAGCACAATGTGTGTAACAAAGAGTGATTTAAAGGGCAGGATGTTGTGTGCTGCAGGGTGAGGGCCAGCCCCCTAAATCTGAATATCTTCCCTCGTCTCCAGGGAAGCCCTTAATGCTGAGCTTAGCAGCAGAGGAGGTTGCTAGAGGAGGCTGCTATGTTTTATGGGAAAATGTTGCATCATGAATATACAACAGAAGAAGCCTTCCAAAACAACTTCTTCAGTGACTGGTGGAAGGTACGCCCTGCGTGGCCACGGTCTCCGGCTGTCAGACGCTGGCCCGCCTTCCTCTCTCTGCTGCCCCTACAGGCGCAGGCCGAGCCAGGCTTGGGAAAGGGAGGTTGTGGGGGGCCCGGAGGGGCATTTTCTGTCCCCAGGAAACAGAAATACTTGTTGGGAAGCTCTTTGAAGATAAGGTGCTGGGTGGGTCTGTGCACACCTGCACCCACCTGTGGTCTGTGCACCCGGGCCCTTCCGGCTGCTCCAGGCCAGACCCTGGGGCCCCTTGTGTGCCTTTTCTGGCTGCTGGACACCTGGGTGCTTCACAGGGTACTCTGGGGCCATGCACCCCTTCTCCACAGGTATTTAGGGGATGGCTGGGCCACAGGCTCTATGTGTGTGTGTGTGTGTGGCTGAATTAGGGGCTGCCAAGCATGTGCGTGTTCCCACCACTTGTGGGGTGGCAGGCTGCCTACACTTATAGTGAGTGAAGGGCTCATTAGTGCTGTGCAGTCCACACGCTAGCTGGTGGGGACCGTTCTTCAGATGCAGCCACATGGCCCAACTCAGGGCCACTGGGAGGAAGCTCTGGCACCTCAGCTCACTGCCTACATGCCTGGGCAGCTACCTGAAGGGGCTCTCTTGGGGGAGGGACAGTTGCAGGGGCTGCTGGTCAGGGTGGCCTTGGTTCCTCCTGCTTCTGGGACGTCACAATTCCCTGTGGAGTGGGACCCCTGCCACAGAGCGGGAGGGTCCCCGCTGCCTGTGTGATCCTTGCCTGCGTTAGATGATGGGAGTATATGGTTTCATGTAGGAAATTATTAAAGACGACCAGGACACCAAAAAGAGTGTCTAACAGGCTTTTTAATGGTGAAGCGCTTCCGGGTGGGGTTCCTGGACCTGAACGAGGCAGGTCGAGGAAGTCCACGCCTGGACCATGTTGCAGGTGGCTTTTATATGCTCGTTGTGAGGGATGGTCAGGCTAGATGGACGGGGGTTCGGATAGGTCGCCAGGCCGAGGCGTCGCGGGCTGACAGGTCTTTCTGCGTGGCTGGGGTGGGGCGGCTTTAGCTGGTAAAGTGTGCTGTCATTGGTCCCCGGGATCTGGGAGGCTCCTTCCGTTAGGGACCTCCCCTGCCGGCGGGAGGGAGAGGAGGGGCGGCCCATCATGGCCCTGGGATCCGACCTTACAGAAGTGACAGCAGAAGAGAGGAAGGTCGTCAAGCACCTGGATGGGTGTGACTTCACGGAGATCCACAGACACTCTGTGGACAAGACTGCTTCCCAGAAGGCCCTGTCCAGGGAGGAGAAGCAGGTCAGGCTGTCCCGGGGCTCAGTCTGGCTTGGGCTTCTGGCGTCTCGTGTGGGAGGCCGCTGGTGGTACAAAAAACGACCCCTCCTCTCACAAAAAGTGCTCCTGAGGGATTTTTCTAGAAGAGCCCCAAGAGAGAGTGGTGAAGGGGACTTTGATTCCGCTCTGTTATTCTCAGCTGATTCTGAGTTATTGCCCCTAACCTGACGTATTTAAGAAGTGCTGTGTCTACCTGGAGCACGTGGAGCAGCGACCCTGCTGTGAGGACCAGTGGGCCCGTGCTTCCCACTCGCGGTGACTGCGGACCGTCACGGCCGCGGCCTGTGCTGGGCCTGCTTCCTTGCTAGGCTGCCCAGGCTGCTGCAGCAGTGAAGGGGCTCTGACTAGTCCTGCTCACGTGGCAAGCATCCTGTCTCTTCACCACTAAAGCTGACATGGTGTTATATTAATGCAGCTCAAAGAAGAGGAGGAAAAACTTCAGCAAGAGTTTGGGTACTGTATCTTAGATGGGCACCGTGAGAAGATTGGCAGTTTCAAGACTGAGCCCCTGGTCAGTCCGAGGCTGGGGCGACCACCCCAAGATGGAGAGGCTGAAGAGGAGGGTCCTGCTGGAGGACGTGGTCATCAACTGCAGCAGGTGCCTGTGGCCCCGCCCCTCACCTGGGAGGGGGCTTTCCTGGTGGCTCAGCTGGTAAAGAATCCTCCTGCAATGCAGGACACCCCAGTTTGATTACTGGGTTGGGAAGATCCGGTTGCGAGGGGATAGGCTACCCACTCCAGGATTCTTGGGCTTCCCTGGTGGCTCAGATAGTAAAGAATCCGCCTGCAATGCAGGAGACCTGGGTTCAGTCCCTGGGTTGGGAAGATCCCCTGGAGAACGGAAGGGCTACCCACTCCAGTATTCTGGCCTGGAGAATTCCATGGGGTTACAAAGAGTCAGACAGGACTGAGCAACTCTCACTTTCTCACCTGGGAGGGGGCCCGACGCAGGGTGTCCCACCATCATTCCAGGCTCCGTGAGGTGGACTGGAGGGCGCCTTCCCTGCAGAGGAACGTGTCCACAGCAGCCCGGGTGCTGTTTGCTGAACCAGCCCTTGTCACCCTGCCCCACGCTTGAGATTTTGCTCCACTGGGAGTGCACGTCTGTGTACTTTGAACGGTTTTCCATGGCTCAAGTGGTGACAGGCGCGCAGGAGCTCCTGTCCTTCCGCTGTGGGGGTCACAGCCGAGCCGGGCCGGCAGGTGCACTCTGGGAGCCCAGGCCTGTCAGGAGTGCACGGCTGCCTGTGACCCTTGCAGCTGCCACAGCTCGCAACACATGGGGTTCACCCTCGGGGCAGCTCTGAAGGAGCCTGTCACAGGCAGGAGCTGAGGGCCAGAGGTGGTGGCACAAGGGCGCGGCTTGGGTGACGAGACGGCTCTGGGACAGACTTAGCACTAGCAGTGCCCACGGCCGTGGGAGATGAGGGAGTCTAGCTGGTGTGTCGGGGTCCTGATCGTTGGATTTGGGTTGCTCTCCTTCTGCAGGGACTCCACAGTACCCGAGCCCCCAGCTGGCCCCCAGTGGAAGGTCGGGTGCGTCCGCACAGTCACGTGGCTGGCGGCATGGACGGAGAACGTGCAGAACTTCAAGAACGTCACACTGAACCCAGCTCCAAGCTGAAGGTGCGCCGGATGTGACCTTGCTTTCCTTGGCCTAGCCGGGCCACTTAGGCAGGGAGTCCCTGAGATCGTAGGCGTTAACTTTGGAATCACAGTGTGTCCAGTGGCCGTTGGTCTTAAAAAATAAGGAATTTAAGTTTATGCCGTCTTTAACTGAGTTTGGAGTCTGCTTGCCTGCTGAGTGGAGCAGGTTAAGAGGGGGCCCAGGAGGAGAGTCAGCAGTTCCCTGTTTGAAGGGGGCTCCTTGCTCCCTTTTTTAGGGGGAGAGAGACTGGGAGAAGTACGAGGTGGCTCAGTGCTTGAAAGGGGTTGTGGGCAAGATCCGTTCCCAGTACCAGACCGCCTGGACGTCTCCAGAGATGAGGGTAAGACAGCGCGCTGTGGCCCTTTACTTCATCGACAAGGTGCGGGTGGTCCCGAGCCTCCCCTGGGCTTCTCATGGCACTCTGGTTGGTGGCAAAGGCTGGGTTAGATGGATGGGGGCGGACAGCGGGCCTTCTGTGTTCTGGGCCGGTGGAGGGGTGGGCGTGTGCCTGTCTGTGCGTGTGTCCCCAAGGGCATGTGCGCCATGCCCTGACGGGGGTCTGCCCAGCTGGCGCTGCAGGCTGGGAACGGAGAGGAGGGCAGCGGACATGGTGGCTGATGCTCCCTCCGCGTGGAGCAGTTCCAGCTGCACCCAGAGGCCAGTGGCTCCCCGGACCACGTAAACGTCTAGAGGCTGGAATTGGGCTGTGAGCGGCGAGGCCCTTCCTGGCGGCCATGCCTTCGTGCGTACACACGGGGCAGAGGGCGAGGGCTGGGTCCTCTGCTCAGGCACTGACCGGGTCAGGGGATGCGGGCAGTCCTGGTCACTTGGGAGCTTGCTGCCAGGTGTCCAGCTCTGTGGGACACACGCAGTGCAGGGCTGGCTGGAGACACAGGAGAGTGTTCACGCTCGCTCAGGATGGGGAGGGAAGCGAGGGTGAAGGGGTTGGGGCCAAGGGGCCGTGAACGTCCCTGGGCGCCCTGCGTCGTCAGACGAGTGTGACTGTGGACGTGGGGCCACCTGTGGATGTGCGGGGACGGGGGTGGTGCCAGCTTGGCTAGGGCAGCCTTGACACACAGCGCGCGACCCCACAAGGCTCTGCCTGCTCCGGGAGAAGCCGGGCCCCGTTGTGCAGACGTCCATCTGGGGCCCTCGTTTGACTCTGCTCATCCTCAGGAGGCTCCTTCCTGCCTGGGGATGAGGGCACCTCGGTAACGGTGTCTTTCCTCTGCTGCAGGTGTACTGGAACCTGCAGCTGTTCATGGACAACAAAGGCCCCAGGACGAGATCTTTGACAGGCTGACCGTAAGCGGTGCTGACGGGGTGACCCAACGGCTGGTCTGACGAGGTGGGTGAGCGTGAGCACTGGCCGGCACCTTCTCTTGCACACAAAGGCTGAGGGCCCTCTGTCTGACTGGCGGCTCCGTCCCACCCGGGAGCCGGGACAGGGCCTGGGAGGAGCGCTGTGAGACTGTCCCCAAGGAAGCCACGTGCTGAGCCCCACCCTTCCCCCACCTTCAGACTGCCAGCCCGAACAGGCACCCGCAGGACCTGATGGATGGCCTGACGGCCAAGGTGTTCCAGACCTACAATGCCAGTGTCACGCTGCAGGGGCAGCTGCAAGCGCTGCCCCAAGGTGAGCAGCTGTCTGTGTGGGGACAGGGCACCTGCTCGTGCACTGGTGCCCGGCTGCTGGGCTGGTAGGAGAGCCGTGTGGTCAGTGGCCGGGGTGGAGTGTAGCTTACTTGGCCAGAGGGAATGGGTCAGGGGTCCCAGACCGAGCCCCCCACAGACCCCCTGCCCGGTCTCCCATCCGCTCCCCCACTGAGTTGGGCTTGAGGCACCCCTCAGCTCTGCATGGCCCCCTGGGGTGTGGGAACCCTCTTCCTGCTGCCCCACCGTCCAAGTGCTCTGGCCTCTCTGGGCCCCTCATCCCAACTCTCGTGGAGGTGGAGTCTGGAGAGGCCCCTGCCGTGAGGCCTTGGGCCCAGGTCCTTCTGAGTCCCGCTCGCGAGGCCCTTGTAGAGGGCAGGCTCCCTGGGCACACGCTCACTTGGGCAGTCCTGGCTGCCACTTCCTGACCCCCATTTTCCAGCTGAAGACAGCATAGCTGCCAAACTTCTGTCTTACAACCGAGCAAACCGGGCTGTTGCCTTTCTCTGCAGCCATCAGCGCACAACACCCAAGACCTTTGACAAGTCGGTGCAGAGGCTTCAGTCCCAGGTGCACGGGGAGCACTGAGGAGGGCCTCTGAGGGTGGCCATGCAGCCCCCCACTCTCCCTGGGGCTGTGTGGCCCTTGGAGGTGCTCAGGACACTCAGGGCTGTCAGTAGGGGAGAGCTGGCTCGGGTGGGGCCAGACGCTGCCTGTGCAGCCTAGTGGTGTGGAAGGGCCTCTGGTCCAGGAAGGAGGTCAGTGGAGCAGGGGTGGGGTCTGGGGGAGCAGCCTGTGTCTGTCTCCTGGATCCCCCACCCTGGACCCCTCCTCTCACCGCTTCCCATCTCCCCTTCCTGCCCCCATGTCTGGGATCTTGTTTTTGTAGCCTCCTACAAAACACTTCATCAACAGCAGTGAAAAAAAGGGCGTGAGTCTGCCCATCTGGAGACTCTGTGGCCACGCCCTGGACTCCCGACTATGTGTGTGAGCCTGCAGGTGGGGAAGCGCCTCCAGTTGCGGCTGTCAGAGAGCTGCGTGGCTCTCCCTGGCCTCGGGGCGCTGCAGAGGCTCTGTGCAGTCTGCTCACCAGCGCTGTCTTCTCTCCACGCCTAGCCTCGGTGTGTCTTCCTTTGCTGCTTGTGGCGGGCACTGGGAGCTGCTATAGCCTTGGTGTTTCGTGTCTCTCGGTTCTGAGGAAAAAGTTAAGATCGTTTCCCTGATGGCTTCATTCTCACTGTTTTGGTTTCTCCGCCTGTCCCCCTTCCTGCATGCTCAGTTACTCACTCGTGTCCGACCCTTTGCAACCCCACGGCAGACTGTAGCTCGCCAGGCTCCTCTGTCCATGGAATTTTCCAGGCAAGAACACTGGAATGGGCTGCCATTTCCTTCTCCACGGGATCTTCCTGACCCAGGGATTGAACCCACGACTTCTGCGTGTGGCAGATTCTTTACCACTGGCCACCTGGGAAGCCCGGCCTCCAGGACTCCTGTTTTAATCTTTCTATCTTATCCAGCTCCTTGTCTTTTTATTCTTTTAAAAAGATTTTCTCAACTTTTATCTCTCAACCTCTCAATCTTCTTTGTTTTTAATTTTGGTTACCACATGTAGTTTCTAAGATTTGTTTTCTTTTAAACTGTCCCTTTAAGAATACTATTCTGGGGAGGGGGGTTCATGTTTGGGAGTTCGTGTAAAAAAATAAATAAATACAAAAAAATAAAAAAAAATCAACCAATTAAAAAAAAAAAAAAAAAGAATACTATTCTGTTCTCTTTTGGCAGGGATGGGGGGTGCTGCACTGCATGAGATGCAGGATCTTAGTTCCCTGGCCAGGAATCAAACCTGTGCCCCCTGCAGTGGAGTCCTCACCACTGGACCTCCAGGGCAGCCCCATACTCTTCTCTCTCAGTGGACACAGTTCCTTGCTTATCCTTAGGAGTACTGACTCCTGCTTTGCTCAGCTTTTCTACACTTCTTGCACTCTGTTTCCTTTGCATTTGCAGAAGCTCCCTTCTCTTTGCTTTGACTTTGTATGCGCAGTGAGAACTTCCTCGGTCACTAGTGCTGGTCATCCACCCGTGGAGACGAGGCAGGTGTTCTGAGCACAGGGGCCTTGCGGCCTCTGGAGCAGCTGAGTGCAGTTGCCCGTGAGGTTGGTGCTGATGGCAGGACTTTGTCTTTTGTCCGAGATGGTTCCTGTTCTCCAGTGAGAACCCTGCAGACCTGCTGTCTTCAGCCCGAGCCCTTCCAGCATTTCACACAGCAAATGGGTGGGCATCTCGCCTCCAGAGGCCCCTCGGTGGACCCCTGCCTCTGCCTACCTTGTCTTCACAGGTGCCACTGTTCTGGGTTACAGGCTCCTCCCACCAATCTTCCTGTTTCAATTGGACGTTGATCTTGTCAGGTTTACTGTGATTATGAACCTTTTTGGGTGGTTTCTGCCATTTTGCTCTGATCAATCAGTTTTATCTTCAGATCTTTCTTCTATTTATTTTTCAGTTGATATAGTAAGTTTTTGTTCATTTTAAGTTGCATTTTTTCTTAGATTGGAAACGTATACACTGTTTATATTTAGTAATTACATTAAACTACTCTAAGAGTTATTTAAAGTCTAAAGTGTGTTACCGATCTTCCCAACAGAGGAGGCTTTTAGGGCCTGAAGGTCCCTTTGGCCCCCGTGCTCTTGTGAAGGGCCCAGTGTGCGTCCTCGCACGGTGTGGCTTTTCAGTTACATCAGCCATTCATCTGGTATTGAAGGCCATCATTTGGAAATCATTGTCCTTCTTTCTCTAGTAGGAACTTTAGTTAAAAGTCCTTCCAGTGAAAACTGCCTAATAATGAACTCAGAGGCCTTACTTACCTTATACATGTTTTCACCTTATCTAAAAAAAATAGTTTTGCTGGGAGCCAGTTCAGGTGGACAGGTGTCCTCTCAGTGCACGGAGGACATGGCCCACTGTCTCCTGCCTCTTCCTGTTGTCTTGAGCACTGGGCTGATGGTGTGACTGAGTGCTGGCAGTGGAGTCTTTCTCTGGCTCCTCGAGGTCTTCATCTTGTTGGTCTGTGCTTTCATTGTGTGGGTCTCTCTCTGTTCACTCTGCTTCATGTTGTTACACTCCCTGAGCCTGTGAACTTGTTTAAAGTGCAGAGTTGCGTTACTGTGATGGTTGCACGGGGACACCGGAAGTCATGGAAGCCCATCCAAGTGGCTGGGCACTCCAGTGTCAGCTGCAGGCTGGCACGACATGCTGGCTATTGTCTTCGTGCTCGGCATGCTCAGCCACTCAGTCGTGTCCGACTCTTTGCGACCCCATGGCAGACTGCAGCTCGCCTGGCTCCTCTGTCCATGGAATTCTTCAGGCAAGAATACTGGAGTGGGTTGCCATTTCCTTCTCCAGGGGATCTTCCCCACCCAGCGCCTGAACCCACATCTCCTGCTGGCAGGTGGACTCTTCACCATTGTGCCACCTGGCAAGCCCCTGGCTGTTGTCTACTTGGGCTTAAACATTGAAGGTGATGATTCTGGGTCTTGACAATGGCTGGAACTTTCAGGATATAGATAACAATTTCAACATTCTCTCCTTTAATGGAAGCTTCCTGATGGGAGAGACTGACTGAGGGGGGAAACTGGGTCTTGTTCTGGTGGGTGGGGCCATGCTCAGTAAATCTTTAATCCAGTTTTCTGTTGATGGGTTGGCCCTGTGCTTCCTCCCTGTTACTTGACCTGAGGCCAAACTATGGTGGGGGTAAGGAAGATAATGGCGACCTCCTTCAAAAGGTCCCATGCACACATTGTTATACTTAGTGCCCCCAACCCTGAAGCAGGCCACCGCCGACCCACACCTCTGCCGGAGACTCCTGGACACTCCTGGGCAAGTCTGAGTCAGTCTCTTGTGGGGTCACTGCTCCTTTCTCCTGGGTCCTGGTGCAGAAGGTTCTGATGGTGCCCTCTAAGAGTCTGTTTCCCCAGTCCTGTGCAAGTTCTGGTGGCTCTATGGTGGGGTTAATGGGGACCTCCTTCAAGAGGGCTTATGCCATACCCAGGCCTGCTGCACCCAGAGCCCCTGCCCCTGGGGCAGGCCACTGCTGACCCAGAACTCCCCAGGAGACACTCGAACACAGTTCTGGCTCAGTCTCTGTGGGGTCGCTGGGTCCTGGTGTGTACAAGGTTTGTTTGGGCCTTTTGAGCATCTCTGGCGGGTATGGGGTTTGATTCTACATACAATTTTGCCCCTCCTACAGTCTTGCTGGGGCTTCTCCTGTGCCCTTGGACGTGGGGTATCTCCTCACAGTCGCTCCAGCTGCACAGCCACTGCTCCAGCGCCTGCCAGCGTCTTGCTGGGGCTCAAACTACTGCACAATTGCCCTCATCTCACACAATTGCAAAGTAAAGCTAAAAATTCTCCAAGCCAGGCTTCAACAGTATGTGAACCCTGAACTTCCAGATGTTCAAGTTGGATTTAGAAAAGGCAGAGGAACCAGAGATCAAATTGCCAACATCCGTTGGATCATTGAAAAAGGAGAATTCCAGAAAAATATCTACTTCTGCTTTATTGACTATGTCAAAGCCTTTGACTGTGTGGATCACAACAAACTGTGGAAAATTCTTAAAGAGATGGGAATACCAGACCACCTGACCTGCCTCTTGAGAAAACTGTATGCAGGTCAGGAAGCACCAGTTAGACCTTGACATGGAACAAAAGACTGGTTCCAAATTGGGAAAGGAGTACGTCAAGGCTGTATATTGTCACCCTGCTGTTTTAACTTATATGCAGAGTACATCATGAGAAACGCTGGACTGGAAGAAACACAAGCTGGAATCAAGATTGCTGGAAGAAATATCAATAACCTCAGATATGCAGATGACACCACCCTTATGGCAGAAAGTGAAGAAGAACTAAAGAGCCTCTTGAAAGTGAAAGAGAAGAGTGAAAAAGTTGGCTTAAAACTCAACATTCAGAAAACAAAGATCATGGCATCTAGTCCCATCACTTCATGGCAAACAGATGAGGAAACAGTGGAAACAGTGAGAGACTTTATTTTTGGGGGCTCCAAAATCACTGCAGATGGTGGCTACAGCCATGAAATTAAAGACGCTTGTTCTTTGGAAGAAACGTTATGACCAACCTAGACAGCATATTAAAAAGTAGAGACATTTCTTTTCCAACAAAGGTCCATCTAGTCAAAGCTATGGTTTTTCCAGTAGTCATGTATGGATGTGAGAGTTGGACTGTAAGGAAAGCTGAGCACTGAAGAATTGATGTTTTTGAACTGTGGTGTTGGAGAAGACTTGAGAGTCCCTTGGGCTGCAAGGAGATCCAACCAGTCCATCCTAAAGGAGATCAGTCCTGGGTGTTCATTGGAAGGACTGATGCTGAAGCTGAAACTCCAATACTTTGGCCACCTGATGCGAAGAACTGACTTGTTGGAAAAGACCCTGATGCTGAGAAAGATTGCAGGCAGGAGGAGAAGGGGACAACAGAGGATGATATGGTTGGATGGCATCACCAACTCAATGGACGTGAGTCTGAGTAAACTCTAGGAGTTGGTGATGGACAGGGAGGCCTGGCGTGCTGCAGTCCATGGGGTCGCAAAGAGACACAACCGAGCGACTGAACTGAGGAGAGAATAACTGATGTGGATGTGACAAGCATCCCAGAGGGAGAGCTCCCCTGGTGGCTCAGTAGTAAAGAATCTGCCTGCCAATGCAGGAGGCACTGGTTCAACCCCTGGTCTGGGAGGATCCCACAAGCCGCGGAGCAGCTAAGCCCATGCACCGCAACTACTGAGCCTGTGTTCTAGAGCCCAGGAGTGGCAACTACTGAGCCCACGGGCTGCAACTACTAAAGCCCAGGCACCCTAAAGCTCATGCTCTGCAGTAAGAGAAGCCACTGCAATGAGAAGCCCATGCACCCTAACTAGAAAGTAGCCCCAACTCGCTGTAACTAGAGAAAAGCCCATGTGCACATGTAGCAATGAAGACCCAGCACAACCATAAAGAAAAAATTTTTTTTAAAATTCCTAAGGGGAGAGAGTGAAGAAAAGGAGTATGGCAGAACCCTGTACTGACCACTGTGTTTATGCAAACTGTACCCTACAGGCCATCCAGCCCTGCTCTCCAGCAGGCCAAGGAGCTGATGTCCTGCGGGCTGGAGAGTGAGGTGAAGGTCAGGTAGGCAGAGAAACAAGTCAGCCTCATCTGGGGAAGGTGAGTATCTGCATCCCCGGTTTTAACGTCAACCAGCCTCCCTGAAATCAATAAAACTATTAAAGGAGTTCAGTTCAGTCGCTCAGTTGTGCCCAACTCTTTGTGACCCCCTGGACCGCAGCATGCCAGGCCTCCTTGTTCATCACCAACACCTGGAGTTTAATCAAACTCATGTCCATTGAGTTGGTGATGCCATCCAACCATCTCATCCTCTGTCATCCCCTTCTCCTCCTGCCTGCAATCTTTCTCAGCATCAAGGTCTTTTCCAACGAGTCAGTTCGAATCAGCTGGCCAAAGGATTGTAGTTTCAGCTTCAACATCAGTCCTTCCAATGAATATTCAAGACTGATTTCCATTAGGATGGACTGGTTGGATCTCCTTGCAGCCCAAGGGACTCTTGTCAAGAGTCTTCTCCAACACCACAGTTCAAAAGCATCAATTCTTCAGTGCTCAGCTTTCCTTACAGTCCAACTCTCACATCCATACATGACTACTGGAAAAACCATAGCTTTGACTAGATGGACCTTTGTTGGCAAAGTAATGTCTCTACTTTTTAATATGCTGTCTAGGTTGGTCATAACGTTTCTTCCAAAGAACAAGCATCTTTAATTTCATGGCTGTAGCCACCATCTGCAGTGATTTTGGAGACCCGCAAAATAAAGTCTCTCACTGTTTCCTCATCTGTTTGCCATGAAGTGATGGGACCAGATGCCATGATCTTCGTTTTCTGAATGTTGAGTTTTAAGCCAACTTTTTCACTCTCCTCTTTCACTTTCAAGAGGCTCTTTAGTTCTTCTTCACTTTCTGCCATAAGGGTGGTGTCATCTGCATATCTGAGGTTATTGATATTTCTTCCAGCAATCTTGATTCCAGCTTGTGCTTCATCCAGCCCAGTGTTTCTCAGATGTACTCTGCATATAAGTTAAAACAGCAGGGTGACAATATACAGCCTTGACGTACTCCTTTCCCAATTTGGAACCAGTCTTTTGTTCCATGTCAACTGGTGCTTCCTGACCTGCACATAGTTTTCTCAAGAGGTAGGTCAGGTGGTCTGGTATTCCCATCTCTTTAAGAATTTTCCACAGTTTGTTGTGATCCACACAGTCAAAGGCTTTGATGTAGTCAAGAAATCAGATGTTTTTCTGGAATTCTCCTCCTTTTTTGATGATCCAACGGATGTTGGCAATTTGATCTCTGGTTCCTCTTCCTTCTCTAAATCCAGCTTGAACATCTGGAAGTTTAGGGTTCATGTACTGTTGAAGCCTGGCTTGGAGAGTTTTGAGCATTACTTTGCTAGTGTGTGAGATGAGTGGAATTTCGCGGTAGTTTGAGCATTCTTTGGCATTGCCCTTCTTTGGGATTGGAATGAAAACTGACCTTTTCCAGTCCTGTGGCCACTGCTGAGTTTTTCAGATTTGCTGTCATATTGAGTGCAGCACTTTCACAGCATCATCTTTTAGAATTTAAAACAGCTCCACTGGAATTCTGTCACCTTCACCAGCTTTGTTCACAGTGATGCTTCCTAAGGCCCACTTGACTTCGCATTCCAGAATGTCTGGCTCTAGGTGAGGGATCACACTATCGTGAGTACCTGGGTTGTGAAGATCTTTTTTGTATAGTTCTTCCGTGTATTCTTGTCACTGCTTCTTAATATCTTCTGCTTCTGTTAGGTTCCTACCATTTCTGTCCTTTATTGTGCCTGTCTTTGTATGAAATGGTGTCTTCAATTTTCTTGATGAGATCTCTAGTCTTTCCCATTCTATTGTTTTCCTCTATTTCTTTGCACTGATTACTGAGAAAGGCTTTCTTATCTCTCCTTGCTGTTCTTTGGAACTCTGCATTCAAATAGGTATATATTTCCTTTTGTCCTTTGCTTTTCACAGCTATTTGTAAGGCTTTCTCAGGCAACCATTTTGCCTTTTTGCATTTCTTTTTCTTGACCCCTGACTCCGGTACAATGTCACGAACCTCCATCCATAGTTCTTTGGGGACTCTGTCTATCAGATGTAATCCCTTGAATCTGTTTCTTACTCCCACTGTATAATCGTAAGGGATTTGATTTAGGTCATACCTGAATGGTCTAGTGGTTTTCCCTACTTTCTTCAATTTAAGTCTGAATTTGGCGATAAGGAGTTCATGATCTGAGCCATAGTCAGCTCCCAGTCTTGTTTTTGCTGACTGTGTAGAGCTTCTCCATCTTTGGCTGCAAAGAATATAATCAATCTGATTTCAGTATTGACCATCTGGTGATGTCCATGTGTAGAGTCTTCCTTCTCTTGTGTTGTTGGAAGACGGTGTTTGCTATGATCAAGGTATTCTCTTGGCAAAACTCTTATTAGCTTTGCCCTGCTTCATTCTGTACTCTAAGGCCAAATTTACCTGTTACATACCTTTAAATCTTAAACATCTCCACGTTTCCTATCTCCTGTTCCTGTGGCATCCTGTGCCACTTTACATGTTTCTTCCACCGTGCTAATACTTTCTTCAGCTGTGTCTAATCTACTACCTAACCTACCCACTGAGTTCTGCTTAAGTGATTGTAGTTTTCATTTCTAAAATTTGTTTTAAAAACCTTGCCTTTTCATACCTGATATTTTGTTATTGCTTTGTCACTGTACATAAATATATATTTTAATGAGGTATACAGTTAATTTCCAGTGCTGTTAGTTTCTGGTAAATAACAAAGTGATTTAGTTATTAATATATATATTTATAATATTTTTTGCCATAGTTTATTACAAGATATTGAATATAGTTACCTGTGCTCTACAGTAGGATCTTGTTTACTTTATATAGTGTGTCTGTGTTACTCCTAAACTCCTTATTTATCCTCCCCACTCTGGTAACCATGTTTGTTTTCTATGTCTGAGTTTGTTTCTGTTATGTAAACAAGTTCATTTGTATCATTTCCTTTTTTAGACTCCACATATAAGTGCTATCATATGGTATTTGATCTTTCTCTTTCTGGCTTAGTATGGTAATCTCTAAGTCCATCTGTGTTGCTGCATATGACAATATTTCATTCTTTTTTATGGCTAAGCTGTTTGTAAATTTTGGAAATTCAGCCCGTTGGAGCACTTGCAAATATTTTCTCCCATTCCGTAGGTTGTCGTTTTGTTTATGGTTTCTTTTGCTGTGCAGAAATTTGACTAGGTCCCACTTCTTTAGTTGTGCTTCTATTTTTTTGATACCCAGCATCACCAAATTGAAATAAGAATTAAAAGAACATTTGACAGCTGTGAAATGTATGTTTGTTCTGTTACTTCTGGTCAGTTATACAACTAAGATAAATTACCAGGTAAATTTTACTTTATTTCTTCAGAACTGTGTTTTCTTGACAACTTTGAACTTGGTTAGGGAACATATTCATGTCTGCTTTAGCATACATTTGCTTAAGCTTAAAAACCTCTCTGTCCAGTTCTTTCTGACACTCTGCACCAGCATCAGTGGGTCCTCCAGATGTCTGTCACCTAGTTCCATATTCTCTAATCTGCCTATGAAGAGTTTCTGCACAGAGTCAAGTTCTGTATTAAATGCCACTGCTCTGACACCGATGTTCCTCCTCAGAGACTGAGACTGCAGACTGCATGACAGAGGACATTCAGAGCATCTGAAGAATTTTAGTGATCCAGTTGTGGACAGGAAGCATGTTGGAGACACTCTGTGACTGGATGGCTCTCAGTGAGACAGAAGCCAAACAGCTGCTTTTATTTCTTCTGTTTTGGGAGACTGACCTAAGAAAATATCGCTACAATTTATGTCAGAATGTTTTGCCTGTGTTCTCCTCTAGGAATTTTATGGTGTCATGTATTAAATTTTTAAAGTCACGTTGTGTTTAGTTTTGTGCATGGAGTGAGGCAGTGCTCTTAACTTCCCTGACTGAACGAGGCTGTCTAGCTTTCCCAACACCGTTTGCTGAAGAGACTGTCTTTTCTACATTATATGTTTCTGCCTCTTTGTTGAAGAGTAATTGATGGTAGGTGTGTGGGTTTATTTCTGGGCTCTGTATTCTGTTCCATTGATCTGTATGTCTGTTTTTGTGCCATTACCACTCTGTTTTGATCACTGTAGCTTTGTAGTGTAGTCTGAAGTCTGGGAGAGTTATGCCTCCTGTTCGTTTTCCTCAGACTGCTTCAGCAATTCTGGGTTTTTTATGGTTCCATGTAAATTTTAGGATTACTAATTCTAGTTCTGTAAAAAAATGTCATGGGTAATTTGATAGGGATTGCATTAAATCTGTTGATTGCTTTGGGTAGTATGGCCATTTTAACCAAATTAATTCTTTCAATCCAAGGCATGCCTTTCCATTTTTTTTTTTTACTTTACCTTTCCAGTATTTCAGTGTTAGTGTAAAGAAATGCAACAGGTTTCTGTATGTTAATATTGTATCCTGTCACCCTGCTGAATTTATCAGTTCTAGTGTTTTTGTGTGGATTCTTTAGGGCTTTGCATATACAGTATCATGTCATCTGTATATAATGGTAACTTTCCCTCTTCTCTTCCAGTTGGGGTATGTTTTCTTTTTCTTGTCTGACTGCTGTGGCTAGGACTTCTGTACTATGCTGAATAGAAACGGTGACAGTGGGCATCCTTGTCTTGTTCCAGATTTTAGTGGGAAGATGTCTTATTAGTATTTCTTTAAACATTCACACATAACTATTCTCTTGCCTGCATTATCTGGTAGTTTCAATAATCTGCAGTGCTTTGTGGTCTGTATCTGTTCTTTGCTGGTTTTGTAAACCCTCAGTCAATGAGATGCTGTCCTGTGTGCTTGGTGACTTCTTTAAGTTCATTGCTTTGATCTCATGATCCAACGCCACCAGAATCTAAGCAGGGGAAGCTTTCCTCTAGAGCGCTGTTATACCTGGGAGGTAGCACAAACCCAGGTCTTGGCTCCGCATGGGAGCTCCAGGCTAGGCTTTCTACCTCACTTTGGCCCAGGAGCCAGCAGCCCAGTGCTGTGGAGCCACTGAATCCACTCTGAGGGCACCTCTGCCCCTAAAGGCTCCACAGCCCTGTCACCTGAGTGGACAGCATAAAACAAACAGGTACCAACAGAAGCCCCCAAGTTGAGCTACTGTTTTAGAAATCCCAGCCAGCTACAGGACCCCCATAATTCAGTCAGGAGTTAATCTAGAGCACACAGTTCCCATGAAGGGGCACCAAACCACAGCCTGACCACGACAGATTTGGGTCCTGCAGCTGGACCCCCAAGACTTGTGGCCAGGTTACATTACAGTCAGCTTTCAGTAACACGACCTCACTCAGCTTGTTATGGCAGAGTTTTATGATACTCAGAGTAGCATCCCCAACAAAGACACCTCTCCCTTCCTATCTGGCAAGTAACATTTATAGGTATCTGTAAAGCTGCTGTATTGTGATGTCTGAGGTATTAGATCATGAACAGTAACCACTTTTCAAAAGTGCTATGAACATAAAAAGAAAACAAAAACAAACTTCTGATGCATGGATAAACCTCAAAACTTAAGCACAGGGAAAAATACATAAAGAGTATAAATTATATCACTATTTATATAACATTTCAGAACAAGCAAAACTATACTGACAAAACCAACACTGTTGGTTGCTTCTAAAGATGAGGGGCCCGAGGAGTCTTTCTGGGTTGATGGAAATAGTCAGCATCTTGATAGTGTGGTAGCCATAAAGGTCAGAACAGGTTGTATTTGTTATATAACCAAACACTTAAGAGCTGGGCATCACACCACATGTAAACTATACTCCAGGAAACCCCAGTGCTGTGAAAATGAAGTACAGCAGCTTCAGAGGCACATGTCAGCATCAAGTCTCCTTCCCCAGCCTCTTTCCTTTCCGCTGCTCCCAGAGGCGGTGGTAAACTTCAGGCCTCCACGGGCAGCTCACAGACCACAGGACAGTGTTATCTTCCTGTGGCCCGTGCAGCACAGCTCACGAGCCTCGGGGTGCTGGCAAAGACTGAAGGGCGTGCTACCCACCCTCCAGCCTTGTTTACTCAACTTTTACTCTACGTTCACTGCAGAGCAGGTTCACTCTGTGCCATGAACCTGTTGGTGCTGGATAAGGTGAAAGCTCAGGCGGAAGGCCCTGCCACACTGCGCACAGCGGAAGGGCTTCTCCCCGGTGTGGATCCTCTGGTGCCGGAAGAAGCCTGACAGGGCCCTGAAGGAGCGGCCGCACTCACCGCACTCATAGGGCTTCTCCCCAGTGTGGATGCGCCGGTGCTCACTGAGGAAGGAGCTGCGGCTGAAGGCGCGCCCACACTCCTGGCAGGCATAGGGCTTCTCCCCTGTGTGGACTCGCTGGTGCTGAATGAGGTTGGAGCTCTGGCTGAAGGCTTTCCCACACTCTTTGCATTCGTAGGGGTTCTCTCTGTGGTGAATCCTTTGGTGCCGGACGACGTTTGAGCTGTGGATGAAGGTTTTCCCACACTCACTGCACTCGTAGAGCCGCTCCCCTGTGTGAATCCTCTGGTGCTTCATAGCATCTGACCTCTGACTGAAGGACTTGCCACACTCAGCACATTCATACGGCTTCTCTCCTGTGTGGATCCTCTGGTGTCTGATGAGGTTGAAGCTCTGGCTGAAGGCTTTCCCACACTCCTTACAGATGTAAGGTTTCTCCCCATTGTGAATGCGCTGGTGCCTGACGACATGGGAGCTGTGGATGAAGGCTTTCCCACAGTCACTGCACTCGTAGGGCTTCTCCCCAGAGTGAATGCTCTGGTGCTTCACCACGTCTGAATAGCATTTGAAGCTCCTGTCACAGGTGCTGCATTGGTAAGGCCGCCTTTTCCAGGGGCCTCTCCCATCTACTGCCGATGCTGTGTTCAGGGTGACCTCTGACCTGGACACTCTGTCCTCATGAACCTCATGTCCCCGAGGGGAACCTCTGGGTCTCTCTGCAGCTTCCTCATTCCCAAAAGGGTCTGGAAGTCCCAGTGTCCGGGAAGGACCCTGTAACAGTCCTGGTGTGGCCTCTCCACGCCCCCCTTCTTTCGGGGCTGCCTGCTGAGGCATCAGCTCTGCACTCTGAGCGCCATGCTCAGCTGCTGAAGCGGCACAGCAGGAAGCCTGGTAAGCTGGAAAAGAGGGCAGAGATACACAACTCAGAAGAGAACTCGGCTAAGGACACACAGGTGGTGCTGGAGAGCTGTGTGCTGACAGAGCTGACAGCAAGATGCCTGTGATCCTGCCTGTCCTCATCTTACCCAGTTCTAACCTCTTGGTCTCAGGATGGATGAGGGACTGGGGGAGGGTGGTCAGTGTCCTTTCCTGAGACTCCAGAAAAGCCCAAGCCTCTAATCTCAGTCTGCCCAGTCTCAGGCCTGGGGACAGAGCCTCAGTCAGGCTCTGGTGGCTCCCTGGTTTGGCCACATGGACTGGAGCCCAGAGGGCAGTCGGCAGCAGAGCAGGAGGAAACAAAGCAGAGGTCCGGGAGTGCAGGGGCAGGCAGTGCTGATGGCACATGCTGGGATCCAGCCTCTTTCTCAGAACCTGGACTCCCTGAGACAACACTGTGGCTTTGACTGCCCCCACCTTCCAACTAAAGGTTGCTGGCATCCAAAATAAAGCAAACTTTCCTTTCTGTCACCCTTGCCTCTATTGGCTTTTGAGGGGCTGAGCAGCTCGACCCTACTTTTGGTCACACTGGTACCAAGTGGGGAAAGCCAGGGAGGCTGCTCAATGCCCCAGAGCCACAGGCCATCTCCAGCAGAGAAGCCTTCATCCCAGAGCACCCATAGGGTGGTGCTAAGAAAGCTGTACAGCTGCATGTAAATCAACGAAGTTTAGAACATTCTCTAACACCACACACGAAAATAAACTCAAAATGGCCTAAAGGGTTAGATATGTGATACTGTAAAACTCCTAGAGGAGAACATAGGCAAAACATTCTGACATAAACCATAGCAATGTTTTGTTACCTCAGTCTCCCAAAGCAGAAGAAATGAAAGCAAAAACAAATGGGACCTAATCAAACTTACAAACTTCTGCACAGCAAAGGAATGGGAGAAAATATTTGCAAGTGTTGTGACTGACAAGGACTTAACTTACAAAATATACAAACAGCTCATCCAACTCATTTACAAAAAACCAGCTCAATCAAAAAATGGGCCAAAGACCTAAACAGACATTTCTCCAAAGAAGACACACAGATGCCCAACAGGCACATGAAAAGATGCTCAACACTGGTAATTATTAGAGAAATACAAACCAAAACAACAGGAAAGACCTTACACTGGTCAAAATGACCATCACTAAAAAGTTTACAAATGACATGTTGGAGAGGGTGTGGAGAAAAGGGTTCCTACACTGTTGGTGGGAATGTAAACCGGTGCAGACATGGAAAATAGTATGGAGGTTCCTTTAAAAACCAAAAACAGAATTACCATATGATCCAGAAATCCCACTTCTGGACATATATCCGGGGAAAACTCAAAAGGATACGTGCACCCCAGTGTTCACAGCAGCACTGGGTTCACAATCAAGACATGCAAACAACCTTTAGGTTGTCCATTGACAAATGACAGGTGTGGTGCACACAGACAATGCAATAGTACTCAGCCACAAAGAATGAGATGATGCCCTCTGCAGCAACATGGATGGACCTAGATACTATCTTACTGGAGAAGTAAGAGACAAACACATGATATCACTTATACGTGGAATCTAAAAAACTGACACAAATGAACTTATTTACAAAACAGACTTACAGACCAAAACCAAATTTATGATTACCAAAGGGGAAAGGGAGGAGGAGTGAAGCGGGGAGGCATAAATTAGGAGTTTGGAATTAGCAGATACAAACTACTACATATAAAATATTGGTAAAAAAAAAAAATAGAGGAAGTCAATATAAACAAAAAAACCTGGGATTGGCCAAGTAGTTTATTCAAGTTTTTCTGTAACATCTTACCAAAAACCCAAATTATTTGGGCAACCCAATGGATGAACAAGGTCCTCCTGTATAACACATGGAATTATATTCAATATCTTACAATAACATATAATGGAAAAGAACATGAGAAAGAATATACATATTACTGAATCACTCTGNAAAAAAAAAAAAATAGAGGAAGTCAATATAAACAAAAAAACCTGGGATTGGCCAAGTAGTTTATTCAAGTTTTTCTGTAACATCTTACCAAAAACCCAAATTATTTGGGCAACCCAATGGATGAACAAGGTCCTCCTGTATAACACATGGAATTATATTCAATATCTTACAATAACATATAATGGAAAAGAACATGAGAAAGAATATACATATTACTGAATCACTCTGCTGTACACCTGAAACTAACAACATTGTAAATCAACTACAATTTAAAAAACAAAATTCTTGTTCTCAGAGGTATCCAGGTTGGGGTTCCAGAGAGAAGTGGGCTGCAGAGTGTGGCTAGGAGAAAAGACTCCACATGCCCAATGCAGGGGGCCCGGATTCGACTCCTGGTCAGGGAACTAGACTCCGCCTGCCGCAACTGAGAGTTCACACACAGCAACTAAAAGATCCCACATGCTACAACTAAGACCTGGCGCAGCTGAACGAGTGAATATTATGGAAAAAAAAGTGTGGCCTGGAGAGCAAAGGAGGTGGGGTGCAGGGAGCACAAAGGCATGAAGGTGGGGCGCTGTGAGCATCAGAAGCTGCCAGAGTCCACTGACATCTCCACAGCCACCAGACAGGTCGATGGGGAAGCTCCAGCTCCTAAGCTGTCCCCACATCCCTTAGTCCAGGACAGCCCTCTGGGCCAGGCCGCCCCACCCCCTTCACCTGCGCTTGTGTCCATCAGGGCAGCCCTCTCCGTGGTGGTCTGGAGACCCAGGCTGGGCTCTGTTTGCTGCTTCCTGCAGAAATGCCCACAGTGGGACCCCTGTCCAGGAGAAAGAGGAAAAAGGGGAGAAAATGACAGCGGGGAAGTCAGAGCTCCTTCAGTGAAGGGGGGTTCAGAGCCTGCCCTGGAGGAGCCACCTCACTATAAACCAAGGTCCTGAATAAGCAGACACCCCAGAAACAAGTGGGAGCTCTGTCTAGGCCACGCTAGCTCCCCTCACCCCAGCCTCCCAGCAGATGAGGAGCCCAGACCGATGAGGCAGCACCTGTCAGCTGCCTGCTGTGGTCTCAGATCCACAGGGACGAACCAGCACCTTTAAGCAGTCCTTGGGCTTCCCAGGTGGCGCTAGTGGTAAAGAACCCATCTGGCAGGGCAGGAGACATAAGAAAC
>SJYX01008795.1:22649-58707 GCA_006410675.1 Oreotragus oreotragus | reverse complement strand
GGGGGGGGAGTACGCTGGGGGAAGGGGGCCCAGGACGACTCCCAAAGTGCCAGCCTGGGGTGCCAGTGGTGCTGGGGCAGACACTAGCTGGACAGGCCAGGGGTGTGGGGGCCTGGGCAGCACTCACAGCCGTTGACAGTGGAGGCAACAGGATGGGCATCAGTGGGGACGGGCTGTGGGGGATGGACGAGCACTCCGAGCCGCGGACAAGAAGGGGCTGGGGGCCTGGCTGTGTGGTGGGCATAGCCGGGAGCCTGGTGGGCAGCAGCCGCAGGTAACTGTGTTGCGGGCAGGGCCCTGGTGTGGCCTGCTCACTCACCTGACCAGCAGGTGTCTCTGCAGATCTGGACCTCTGCCACCTCCTGGAAGTCCGGGTCTGACGGCTCCTGCTCCTGTGGGGGCTGGGAGGGCACCTCAGGGCTGCTGCTGGGGAAGCCTGGGGGTCACAGGGGGCTGGGGCTCATTTCCTGTGTGGCCTGCTCACTCACCTGACCAGCAGGTGTCTCTGCAGATCTGGACCTCTGCCACCTCCTGGAAGTCCGGGTCTGACGGCTCCTGCTCCTGTGGGGGCTGGGAGGGCACCTCAGGGCTGCTGCTGGGGAAGCCTGGGGGTCACAGGGGGCTGGGGCTCATTTCCCCCTCCTCTAGAGGCTCCTGAGAGCCACAAAGGGTTGGAGTGTTCAGGAGACAGGAGTGTGAGGGGCCCCGAGACACCAGGTGGCTGCCCTGCAGTGGGGAAGGCGGAGCACAGGCTGCTCTGGGCTGCTGCCCTCACCCCGTCACTCAACCACCCGAAGTCTGGGGCTGGCCAGGCGCGGCCTGCTAGGTGGACAGCCTGCTCATACGGCCGCATCCTGACACAGCCTCTCACAGAGCTCAGCGCTGTGTCCCCCTACGCTGGGCACCTCCAGGGTAGCTGTGACGGAAGGCTTACAGCTTGGCCTGAAGGCAGGCCACCCTCAGTTAGCAACAGGGACAGGCCTGCTTGACCCTGGCCACGGGCCCCAGGCCTGAGGCTCAAGTGGACAGCGTGCTGCTGTGACCGGTGCTCCAGAGGGAAGGCAGTGGGTGGTTTTTTGGCTCAACGTTTTCCGCGTAAAACAGCCCAGAAAGTGTGTTGTTAGGCCTGGACACACTTGCAGGAGAGGAGCAGGGGGGTGGGGTTGGCCACTGGGTACCTGGAATTCAGTCTCAGGAGCCAGGCCAGGGGCACCTCTGGGAAGACTGCCTCCTGGCCAGGGGCCCCTCCCTCCTCCAGCCTGNCAGGGACAGGCCTGCTTGACCCTGGCCACGGGCCCCAGGCCTAAGGCTCAAGTGGACAGTGTGCTGCTGTGACCGGTGCTCCAGAGGGAAGGCAGTGGGTGGTTTTTTGGCTCAACGTTTTCCGCGTAAAACAGCCCAGAAAGTGTGTTGTTAGGCCTGGACACACTTGCAGGAGAGGAGCAGGGGGGTGGGGTTGGCCACTGGGTACCTGGAATTCAGTCTCAGGAGCCAGGCCAGGGGCACCTCTGGGAAGACTGCCTCCTGGCCAGGGGCCCCTCCCTCCTCCAGCCTGTGAGCCCCAGGGGTCCAGCCCTCCATTTGCAGGGCACTAGTCCCTGAGGGGCTGCGCTAGGCCCGCCGCCCAGCCCAGTGCAGCTCGGCTCTGCTTTAGTCTCTGGGAGCTGTGAGTGAAGAGGGGCTGACCCCTGCCCCGCACGTGCACCCTCCAACCCAGCACTCCTGCCGGGACCAGGCCCCGTCCCCTCGGCCCATGCTGCTCCCTGCCCCGCTCAAGCTGAACAGGGCTCCCCTTCTAAGGACACCCTCTGGCCCTGCCTGGCGTCCAGCACTCTGCTCAGCCACAGGTTCAGAAATGGTCCTTGAGGTGGGGGGCGGGGGCGGTTGTGAGGGTATCACTGGGCTCAGGCCTGACTGTGTCTTAGAGACCCCAGGCCTGCCAAGGTGGATCTCCCGAACGCTCTTTCTGGCCGATCTCACCGACTTGGACACGGGAGTCGGGAGGATGGGGCTCCAGAAGTCCTGGCCTCGCTGGATGGAGGGCCCTGGGCAGGTTCCTGAGATGCTGGGGTCTTTCCTGCAGAGGCCTCTGTGGACCCCAGAAGAGCGAAGCCTCAGCAGCAGAGGAAAGGCTCAGGAGTCTGAGGAGTTCTCTCTGCCCTGGAAAACAGCCTGGATGCAGTGGGGAAGAGAAGCCCCACTCCTTCCAATTGGGCAACCCTCAGGCATCTCAGGGCACCTGGACATGGCTCAGAACACTCAAGAGCAGCCTCTGGGCCCGTGCTGCCCGTGGCTGGGCGAGATCAGGTCAGGGGCAGCCCTGCTCTGCAGGGGCTTGGGGACCAGCCTTCTTATCCTTAGGACAGCCCCTCCCGAGTCCTGTGTCCTGCTGGTCTGCCTCCCTGGGGAGGAGCCGTGGTGCACTGGGCCCGCAGGGGCGTCGAGGGCAAGCACTTCAGTCAGGCTGTGGGGTCTGGATTCTGCTGGTCTCCACTGGCTCAGGTCTGGGCTTCCAGGTCCCCATCAGAGATGTGGCGACAGGAGGCCCTACTCGCCAGGCTGGCGTGAGGGTGACATGAGGAGCTGGAGGTGAAGTGCAGGCCCCCAGGAGCAGCGTGGGGACCCTGAAACCACTGTGTGCCCAGGGGACAGGGTCTGGGCTCCTTGAGGGCAGTGCCCAGCTCCACACCCACTGCACACGCCCCAGCCTGGCCTGTCACAGGGCACGCTAGAACCCCTACTTGTCCTCGACTGACCCGTTATCTCTGGCTGTGCGAGCTCAGGCCGCCCCCGCAACCTCTGTTGGCCTCACTGTCCTCGTGTGTTTGGTGCCCACCCCCAGCTTCCTCTGTCCCCACACAGAGCCCTCAGCACACAGCTGGCACCCAGCATAGCTGCTGCTCAGCCCATCTCAGCTGCCATAACATCACTTGCTATAACACCAGGACCTGCCAAGAGTGAGAACCCTGGGCCCAGAGTGGGCCCTGGGCACAGTGCCAGCTCTTCAGGCAGCGGCACAGGCTCACACTTGCCCTGAGAGCAATGGGACACATCTGGGCTCCCATCCAGCTGTCACCAGCATCTGTGTCCCCCACTGTGAGAGGAGTGAGGCCAAGCCTCCTGTGGAACGTGGGGCATGGAACGAAGCCCCGGACTCTGATGACTGAGTGTGAGCAGGGCCCAGGGGCACCACACGCCACAGGGCTGTGGCGTCCTCCCCAACCAGCTGTTGGCTATTTCCACACCTGGACGCCCCCAGATCCTGCTGGGGGCTGCAGCAAGGTTGGTGGCTCCATCCGCACAGGGGTCCCCACCCAAACCNAGGGCCCAGGGGCACCACACGCCACAGGGCTGTGGAGTCCTCCCCAACCAGCTGTTGGCTATTTCCACACCTGGACACCCCCAGATCCTGCTGGGGGCTGCAGCAAGGTTGGTGGCTCCATCCGCACAGGGGTCCCCACCCAAACCAGCTTGCCCAGATCTCTAGACACTATTTTCCTGGCGTGGGAGCAAAGGCTGGGAGAGAGACAAGGTGGCTTACTTCTGTCACACAGACCTGGCCATCAGGGCTGATTTTTTTGCAGCCCCGATTCCCTAAAGAAACACAGTCCAGGGGCCTAGGGAGCTACTGCTCACACAGCTCAGCCCAAAGCTCAGCCACCACTGCCCAAGTCCCAGCCCAGGTACCAGGGTGCAGGAGCCCCAGTGCCCAAAAGCTGCCTGCCCGCAGTGATGGTACAGGGAGGCAAGTACCATGTTGATGACCGTGGAGGTGGAGGTGAAGTTGGGCTTCATGGTGGTGGGCTCCAGGTGTCCCGGGTGACTCGAAACTGACCGGGGACAGGACATGAGGGGGCTCCTGACCGTCCCCCAGGGCCGCCATCTTCCCCCAAGGCCTGCTGAAGGAGTGCACACTGGGGACCTGGGAAAATGAAAACCATGGCAGGATGAGGGGGTCAGAGGGGTGTGCCGGGGGTGGGGGTGGCAATCAGCCACAGGCGGAGCCTCCCTCCCTGGGTAAGGAATTCCAAGAAGCAACCTGTGGGGCCCAGAGTGTTGGAACTGTTCATTCCACCAGGCACACAGCACCAGCACACCTACAAGAACAGAATGTTCTCCCAACCCAAGACTTGCCCACCGGGAGAAGCAGGCTGTTCTTCCAGAAAAACCTCCTGTCACGGCTAGGGGTCCCTGGCTCTGGGAAAGACAAAAACTGAACCCTGCCTGCTGGAGCACGAACATTCCAGGTTAAGAGTCTCAAGGAGACTCTTCCAGAGAGGAAAACCCTCCACAGAGCCCTGAGAGGCTGCAGAACTGGCCCCAGCACACCCCGGTTCCCTCAGTCTCCTCCGGGTCAAAAACACCCTCCTTTAATCTGGTTTGCAACAACAGCTTCGACCAAGGGGAGAGTTTTTCTTTCACACTTTAATGAAGTAGAAGGTCTTATTTGGGGGTGAAAAACGGGCAGGAGAAAGTCCAAAGTTAACGTACATCCGGCAATGGTGCAGACAGTACCTGCTTCAAGGAAGCAGGGAGGCAGCCGCCACAGGGGTCCTCGGGGTCAGCCCCCACCAGACCTCAGCCCCTAATGATGGCAAGGGTCATCGGCAGCTAGGTAAACTGCCACAGGGTGGGGCTGCAGTCCTGAACCTGGGTGCAGGTTCTCACTCCCGCTAAGACCCATCTTAAATCACTTGGTTAATATCTGGGGGACTTACCCGGGCAAATGCACGGCCACCTCTACCCTGGCTGTCTGGGGGAGGTGGCAGTCACACATGGACGCAAACCCTCCACCTTCACGCTGCTGTGACAGGCTTAAGGCGGAGGGGACACAAACGGCACTGGCCCGGGCGCNGGTTAATATCTGGGGGACTTACCCGGGCAAATGCACGGCCACCTCTACCCTGGCTGTCTGGGGGAGGTGGCAGTCACACATGGACGCAAACCCTCCACCTTCACGCTGCTGTGACAGGCTTAAGGCGGAGGGGACACAAACGGCACTGGCCCGGGCGCGAACCCTGTCTACTCCCTCTTACCCAGCTTGGAGCCTGTGCCCCGCGGCAAAGGGCCCGAACTCCGGGCGCCTGGCAGCAGAGAGCAGGCAGCCCGGGCTGCGTTCGGCCACCGACCTCGGGTCAGAGGCAGCTCGGAGCCTCTTTCCGGTTTGCAGAGTGGGGTCGCCACAGCTCCCGTCCCTGGGGTTCCGGGAGCGTGGGAAGGCGCCCCGCAAACGGGCACCCGCGACCGTTCGGGGACAGTGTGCCCGCTGCGGCCCCCACCCGCGCCTCCAGCCCCGGTCGAGGCCAAGGCGGCGGCGGCTGCAGGGGCCGGGCCCGGCCCGCGGGGACGACGCGCGAGAGCGAGCGGGGCTGGGCGCCCCAGCAGCCTCCATCACCGCTGCCCGGTACCCACTCACCTTCCGAGCGGGAGGTAGCCGCCCGGGCGCCGGCCGGAAGTACACCCGCGTCCCGCCCCGCCCAGCCGCGCGCACTTCCGGGACGCTCTGGGTGCTGGGAGGACCACTGCCTCGGTGACCTCGCGGGGCGGTGGGCGGGGCGCCGCGCGGGGCGGGGAGTTCCTTAACCCGTGCGGCGCCGGCCGGAGGCCAGTGGACCTGCCCAAGTATCTGTGGCCTTCGATCACAGGAGCCCGCAGCCTGTCGAGGTCAGTCGCCCCAGGTTCGTCTGCTGAGCTCTCGGTCCCCGGTTGCACATGCTTCCAGAGCAGCGCGCGCCTGGCAGGGATGGCTCACACATACTCTACAAGCACAGTTCTTCCAGTCACTAGGGTGCTCCCGTCCGCAAGAAAAGTTCCACCCAAAGCATCCTCGGGGGAATCTCTTTCCCTAGCATGGACGGCCATCATTTGCTAGGGAACTTGCTGAAGACAGTCCTCCTCTCTTTATGGGGTGTCTCAAATGCCCCCTAAACTACTCTGCCATTGAAGTGTGTTCCCAAACTTTAGGTCCTGAGAAGTGTTACAGATTTCCCCACAACCTTTTCATGGAATTCTTCCTGAATTTCCTGATGTTCACTAAGTCTCTTTCTCAGCCCAGATCTTACAACCAGAAAGAGAAGTGGACTCACTCTCTCTTGTTGGGAAAAGCAACAGCTGGAGGAGGATTCCATGAACCTATCCACCGGGGATGGATGTCCAGCAGAATTACTTCCCCATGGCTACCTCTGAGTCTGGGCAGGTAGCGGACAGAAGACAGCAAGAGAGGAGCCACAGCCCCAGGCCTGAGGATCTCATCAGGGAGGAGGAGACATCTGGTCCCACGTGGCTGCCATGGCAGCAGAGAAACCGGATAACCAGGGACATGTGAAGGACCAAGTGTGTGGGGAGGGGCCTTCCTTGGTGGGTGATGAGACCAGGATGAGAACTGAGAAAGAGGCTGATGCACACTTGGAGCTGGAGAAAAGGTGCCTGAGCAGCTGATTCCTGTCCCAGACTCGAGGTGAGTCCCAGACCTGTAGGTTCTGGAAGGTTACCCCCTGCCCTCCTCTGCCTGACCTGGTACCAGGTCCTGAGTCACAAGCTGGGGTACAGTGTGGAACAGGACAGGTCCCTGCCTCCAAAACAAGCTGGACAGTGGCCTTAAAGTCAATTTGGAGCCTGGATTTCCTTCTTCTTGTACCAGGAGCCAGCAAACTGTCCTGAGCAGGGAGTGAAGAGTGTGTTTAAGATTGGTTCAGGGCAGTGGGGAGGCAGGAGAGAAGGGAGAGATGGGCAAGGTGCAGAGAAGGCTGGGGGAGGGCGTGTGGGGGACAGAACTGACCGTACCTGCTGCTGGTTGGGATATGGGTGTGAGGACACCTTGGGGTTCTGGCTGGAGTGTGGCTGGTGGCTGCTTCCAGAGATGGGGAGATGGCTGGGGAGAGGGGGGCTGGTGATGAATGTGCACACCACCCTCGAGTGTGTCCTCCCTGATGGTGGACAGAGGTGGCCGTGGGCTGGATTTTCACCCATCCTCTTCTTCATTCTGTCCTGCTCGTTGTTTCAGAGGGATGGAGGCAGGCTTCTGTTTCCTACAAGGCTGGGGAGACCTGAGGGGATCTAATTACTCTCAGCCAATCACCATTTTTCTGCCCACCTCTGCCCCACAGTCCGAGGCGCCTGGGCTCTGCCAGCCTTCTCAGCCTGAATGGGCTTCTGTGCACTCAAGTGCACAAGCTTCTGCTGAAAGCTGCCTCCCTTCCAGATCTCCAGCTTCTGACACCTCCAGCAGACAGCTCTTACTTTCTGTCTCTGGCCTCGAGACTCTTCAGCCTTTCCTGAGTTGAGGGTCTCCACCCTCAGCATCCTGGGCTCTGAGCAGCTTCCCTGCCTCCCACCCACCAACTGCCAGAACTCCTCCCCTCGGCTGTGACAACCAAAGTGTCCCCAGGTCTTGCCAGCGTCCCCTTCTGAGGGCAAAATCGCCCCTCATGAGGACCTCCGCTCTAACGAGGCAAAGTGGGTAGGACCCAGAGGGGAGGACAGATGAGCGCGTCAGAACCAGTCCCTGATGGGGTGATCACAAAGTCTGTGGGGCGGGCATCAAGCAATGACATGGCCCAGCTCAGTTCCCAGGCAAAGAGGTCCCCGCTGCTTTTTGAAAGTTCGCTTTACATCACTTTGCTTTTTAGTACCTGGTTTGCAACAAATCCAAAGAGGATTTTAACTTTGATAAAATAAAGGCAAAAAGTGAAAAAAAAAAAGCTTGCTCAGCCTTTGTTCTACAGCAGCTGCTCCCGAGGCAGCTAAGAGCAAGCACGCCAAGCTCCTTCCTTCGGATCCAGGCTCAGCAGTAAGGTGCCAGGGCTGCTAACCGTGTCTGGGAGCATCATCTTAATTTGTCTTGTGCACCCTGAATGAGATGTGTTCTAATGAGGTAACTGCCTCTTTGCTTTCTGCTGTTGCAGCTTTGGAAGGTGCCACAGGACCATGCTGCTCTGGAGCGCGGGGGACCCCAGCCTGGTTGGCAACAGGATTGCGAGGGAACAAATGACTGTGTGTGTGCTATGATGAAATTATGGGGCTGGACCACACCCTGCCCGGCTTCCACCCACTTCAGGAGGCAGGGGCCACCAAACGCCAAGCCCCGCCAGCTGGGGAACGACTCTTGTTTCTCCCCATGTGCACGTCCAAATGACATGCTGTTTTCTTGGCTTTGCACAAGCTAATGACTGAAATCATACTGCGTGTTCTCCTGTCTTTGCGCAGTGCTGTGTGTGAGACCCGCAGACGCTGATGCACGTTTACCCGCTTCCGTGTAAATACTGCCGTAGGTGTCTCTTTAGCCCATGTTCCAGAGTTCCTCTACGGCGTGTCAGCAAGTGATGTTTCTGGGTCAGGAAGTAACCACATCTTCAACTTGCCAGAAAATGCCATTTTTGTTGCTAAAATGGATGACAGCTTTAGAAAGCTGCATTTTGTTATTAGTATATCAAATTCAACAGACTTTTTTTGTTGTGGTAAAAAAAAAATATATTATTTATTATTTTAACCAACTGTAAGTAATTCAGAGGCATTCAATATTCCCAGTGCTGTGTACGTGTCACCACTACCTAACAGAAACTGTACCTGTCAAACCCTCAACGTCCTCCTCCAGCCTGGTAACTGCTACTCCACTTCCTATGCATTTGCCCGTCCCAGGGCAGTTCATCTATATGCACACGCATAGTGGAATGGGACTCATATAAGTGGAATCCTACAGTGTTGGTCCTTCTGTGCTGGGCTCCTACACTAAGCATAATGCGTCTGGATCTCACCCATGTTGTAGTGGGTGGTGGTGCTCAGCTCTTTCCATGGATGGAGAGTATTTTGTTGTGTGAATGGGCCACAGCTTCTTATCCACTCCTCTGCTCAGTGAATTATGGTTTTCTCCGGATATATGCCCAGAAGTGGGATTGCTGGATCATATGGTATCTTTAATTTTAATTTTTTAAGGAACCTCCATACTGTCCTCCACAGTGGCTGCACCAGTTTCATTCCCACCACCAATGTAGGAGGATTCTCTTTTCTTCACACCCCCTCCAGCATGTATTATTTGCACTTTCTGATGATGGCCATTCTGACCCAGTGTGAGGTGCTACCTCACTGTAGTTTTAATTTGCATTTCTCAAATAATTAATGATGTTGAGCACCTTTTCATGTTAGTTGGCCATCTGTATGTCTTTGGAGAAATGTCTATTTAGATCTGCCTTTTTTTTGATTGGGTTGTTTTTTTGATACTGAGCTACATGAGCTATCGGTATATTTTGGACATTAATTCCTTGTCAGTTGAATCATTTGCAAATACTTTCTCCTATTCTGTAGCTTGTCTTTCTGTTTTATGGTTTCCTTTCCTTGTGCAAGAACTTTTGTTTGATTAGGTCCCATTTATTTATTTTTGTTTTTATTTTTATTATTCGAGGAGGTGGATCCCAAAAGATATTGTTGCAAGTTTATGTCAAAAAGTGTTCTTCCTGTTTTCCTCTAAGGAGTTTATACTGTCTGGTCTGACATTTAAGTCTTTTATCCATTTTGAGTTTATTTTTGTGTATGGTGTTAGAGAATGTTCTAATTTCATTGATTTCCACGTGGCAGTCCAGGTTTCCCAGCACCAGTTACTGAAGAGACTATCTTTTCTTCATTGTACAGTCTTCCTCCTGTCGCAGATTTACTGACCACAGATACATGGGTTCTGGCAAGCTGTGTTGTCATTATCATTCAGGTTTAAGTATTTTATAACTTTCATTATGGTTTTTTCTTTGAGTCAGGTTACTTAGCAGGTTTTCTTTTTCTGGAATTTGAGTTTCATTTGAAGAACAATAGCCAACAAAACCATCAAAACAGATTGATATCTGAAGGGTGTGGGGTTCAGTGCTTGGAGGCAGTGTGGTGCTGTAATAGTTAACTCAGAAGAAATGAGAAACGAGACCATCAGTTTGCACCAAACACCAGGCGGCAGAAGAGCCGGTGGCTGATTGGAGACGGGCTGCGTGATTGTTTTCTCGTGTCTCTCTTGTTTTCCTGGGAGAGGCACTGAAGGCTGTCTGCTTGCACAGCCACCTCTCATGCCTGTGAGCCAATGTCCCCCTACTAAGGACATAACACGTGACCAGAGCTGACAGTGGCTAAACTGGGGGTCAGAATGGCACTGAGGTCACACACAGGCAGTGACCAGGCTGAGCACCGTCAGTGCCCCGATGTCATCTCTGGGGACTGGAGGCACAAGGAGGTGAGGACCAGCCGAGGCCCCATGTTTCCAAGGCACGAGGGTGTGTCGGCAACCCTGGCTCGAGAGACCATGCTCTTTGCAGCCGCCTCCTCTCTGGAAATCAAAGACATCAGATTAGAGTGTTTCTTCTCTTCTAACGAACTGGCGAGATTAAAACTCACCTGCTGTCTGTGAGCTGCTGGAGCACTTCTGGGGCACAACCCAGAGGAAGGTATTTGCCAGCATGATCTCCATCCATCAGCCCATTTCTGGCAACCCATCGTTGGCCCTAAATGTGGAAAAGATATTTACCACATTGTTTATAGTGACCTAAACTAGAAACAGCCTACATGTTAGGAAATGGTTAAGTCGGCTTTTTATTTAACAGATCATTAGGTAGCCACAAAAAATGCTTCCCATTGGTAATAACATGGGAGACATACTAACACAGAGAGTGATAATTTTTCTACAGTACATGTGATGTATTTCTATCTATGGTATTAATACGTGCTATACAACAATATTTTATATATAGCAATATACTCATCATGGGATATTATAAACCATAATAAATAAAAAACAAACCAAACTGAAGCGGATGCAGACACCCCCAGAACACGTCACATATCCTTTCATCTAGAATCAGCCAAATCCGGACCACCGCCTGCTTTGGTAAAATAAAGCTTTATTGGCACAGAGCCGTGCTTGCTTGTTTCTGTGCTCTGACTGCTGTTGCGTGTCATGGCTAAGCTGAGTTGTGACAGAGATCTTATGGCTACAAAGCCAAGAACAGTTGTTATCCATCCTTAACAGGTTTGCCAGCCTGCGTTGTCACTCACTCAGTGTCTGGGTATTGTTGTTATTGCTTCTTTGCTCACCTTTTGAGAGCAAACTGCAGACACTGTGACCTTGTTCTGTGGCCCTGAAGACCGCAGTGGACCTCTTTTATGACAAGGACATTGTCTGAGATGGCTGCAGACCATCAAACCAGGGAGCTTGGACGTTGATGTCCCCCCACCCCCACTGGTGGACAGTCTAGACCCAAGGTTTGCCAAATGTCCCAGTAGCATCCTTTGCAGCAATCTTGCCCACCAGGATCCCAGGTGTGTTTTTCCTAAGCCAGCCTTCCGGCACCTGTTTGAACAATTCTGCCTCGTCACATCTCCAGTTCTGGGACTGTGTGAGCAGGATCACAGTGCCAGGTTATGCCTGGTCACACCTGGGGCTGGGCTGCTGGTACAGGAGGGCCCACTGAGCTGTGGAATAGAGGTGCCTGGTGCAGGTAGAGCTGTTGTAATGCTGTAGCTTTTAGAAAGAACAAGAGTCTTAACCTGGAGAGACGTTTGCACTGGGAGCATTCTCTCCTGTCTTCTGATGGAGGAGGCCCCAAGACCAGGGTCATTATTAGTTTTCTGGGTCCAAACAGCTGAAAATGTAGGTGTCAACATTTTACTGATGAAAAGCCATATTACTTCCTGGATGACAGGCCCCTCATCCCTCTGGTCCCTCCTCCCTCTTACACTGTGCCGAAATTCTGGGGCAAGCCACACCCCCAGCCAGGAGAGCGCAGAGGCCCAGCCAGACCACTCCTGGAGGGAAGCCAAGGGCAGGCAAGCACATGGATGTGCAGGACATGGGACAGAACCTGGGGGCCAGGCTTGGAGAAATGGAACTCAGCTGAATGGAGAGCTGGTCTTCTGTCTTGTGTCTGAAAAGCTGCAACGCAGGCAAAAGCTGGATCCAACCTGCCATCAACATCCTGGGGCCGACATGGCCAGGGCAGGAAGCGCCCATGGTGGCAGCATTTAGTGTCCTGAGTGGTAAGCCAGGCTGCTCAGCTGGGATGGTGGTTGAGCCGGGAGGACGCACAGAGAGTCCAGTTCCTCGGGATGGGGGCCAAGTTCAAGGAATGGTGCTCCAGCAGAGGAGGGAAGGCACAGGACAAAGCGCATCACTGCCGGCACAGCCAGCCGAGGTGGCGGGACAGCGGGGTTCCCAGTGCTCACCGCAGAAGCACTGCTGTCCAGCCCAGAGACACAGGCCTCCTGCCAGGCTGCACGGAGATGGACTTGGGACACAGCGGGCAAAGGGTCTGCAGACCAGTCTTCAAAGGAGCTGGTGGGAGGGCTGAGGCCAGCATGGGTGCCACAGGCGAGGCAGCAGTGGGAAGTGCTGGGCTGTGCTCGGGTCCCAAGCCTGCCCTCTGGACAGCAGTTTACATGCTTGTTGTCATGATGTCTCAACCTGGAGATTCTCTATATGGCTTGGGTGTTTGCTGACCTGGTTCGGGTGGGTCTCCTGGTGAAGGCAGGACCCCACCAGCCCGCTCAGACTCCAGAGGAAGAGGACCCCCAGGCAGGCTTGCCAGGACATTCCCGCAGGCACAAAGTTCCGAGTCTGGTGGATGGCTTCCCCACACTCAATGCTTCTTGCGTGGGTGATGTTTCCGATGGCAAATGAGACATGAGCTGTAGGCAAAGGTCTGTCCACACTCCTTACATCCGTATGGCTTCTCTCCAGTGTGGGTTTTCTGTTTCAGGAGATTGGAACTGCAGTTAAAGGCTTTGCCGCACTCACTATATTTAAAGAGCTTTTCTCTGGGGTGAATCCTCTGGTGCCTGGTCACGTCAGAGCTGTGCCTGAATGTCTTCCCGCACTGGGCACACTGGAAGGGCTTCTCTCCAATGTGGACTCTCTGGTAACGAACATGATCCATCTTGTGCTTAAAGATGTGCCCACATTCGCTGCATTCGTGGGGCTTCTTCCTCTGGAAGGGAGTGAACATGGGAACCCCTTCAAAGTCATCTTTAAACGAAGCATCTAAGGCCTCAAACATGTGCTCCTCATCCTCAGGACTAAGGCGGGCTTCCTTCCTGTGCTTTTGGGCCAAAGTGGGTTTGGCTGTTCTTTCCCGGATGCCTTCTCTTCTTTGGCAGTGTCCTTCTGCATATGCACTTCTGCCTCTGGGGTCTGCATTTTATTTTTCTTGCCTGTGGGCTTCTCCATCCTTGTTTTCAGGGTAGAGGAAGGCCCCCTGGAAGCCGGCAAGGATCAAGGAGAATGGCCAAGGGCAAAATCCTCCAGCCTACAAATTCCCTTGTAAATTCACTTCTTCAGAAAGGACTTCATTTTTCCAAGCTTGGAACTGAAGTTCTGGAACAGAACAGCGCCAGCAACCCTTCTGAGGCTGGAGAGAAACAAGACCACGAACTATTAGATTAAGTGAATGTCTGGGAGGAACTGAGTTTCAAAGTGACAGATGGGCAGGGAAAGGGGCACCAGAGGCGTCCAGACACGGCCCCCTTCCTTTCTTGCTGGTGTGTGCCACCCGGACATCTCATAAGTTTCAGGCTGGACATGACCAAAGAACTGATTTCCCAGAACACCCCCACCCCAATCTCACTCTTCCCAGTTTTCCTCATCTGGGTAAATGTCATCATTTACTCAGTTGCTCACCAAGGAATTTTTTTTTTTTTTTTAATGTATTTCTTTGGCTCTGCCAAGTCTTAGTTGTGGCAAGCAGGATCTAGTTCCCTAAGCAGGGATTGAACCTGGGCCCCCTGCATTGGGAGGGTGGCATCGTGGCCACTGGACCACCAGGGAAGTCCCTAACCAAAGAATTCTTAATCTTCTGCCAGAGGCGGCATCTCCATACCTGCATCCAGCAGGATTCATGTGCACCATGGACCAATAACTGCTGGGTGGCCCCCAACTGTGGAGTTTCTGTGCCCTTTATTTGCTCCTTTTCCACTTCTTGTATTTGGGACCAGACTATGTGCTTCTAGAGCTACAGGCCATAAGAGCCATGTGCGACCCTCACAGAAGGTATCGCCCATCAGTTCAGTTCAGTTCAGTCGCTCAGTCACGTCCGACCGTTTGTATGTAACTCAATGAACCACAGCACACCAGGCCTCCCTGTCCATCACCAACTGCCAGAGTCCACCCAAACCCATGTCCATTGAGTCGGTGATGCCATCCAACCATCTCCTCCTCTGTCATCCCCTTCTCCTCCTGCCCTCAATCTTTCCCAGCATCAGGGTCTTTCCAAATGAGTCAGCTCTTCACATCAGGTGGCCAAAGTACTGGAGTTTCAGTCCTTCCAATGAACAGTCAGGACTGATCTCCTTTAGGATGAACTGGTTGAATCTCCTTGCAGTCCAAGGGACTCTCAAGAGTCTTCCCCAACACCACAGTTCAAAAGTATCAATTCTTCGGCGCTCAGCTTTCTTTATAGTCCAACTCCCACATCTATACATGACCACTGGAAAAACCATTGTCTTGACTAGACGGACCTTTGTTGACAAAGTAATGTCTCTGCTTTTTAATATGCTCTCTAGGTTGGTCATAACTTTCTTTCCAAGGAGTAAGCGTCTTTTAACTTCATGGCTGCAATCACCATCTGCAGTGATTTTGGAGCCCCCCAGAATAAAGTCTATTTGCCATCTATTTNCTGTCTAGGTTGGTCATAGCTTTTCTTCCAAGGAGCAAGCCTCTTTTAATTTCATGGCTGCAGTCAGCATCTGCAGTGATTTTGGAGTCCCCAAAATAAAGTCTGTCACTGTTTCCATTGTTTCCCCATCTATTTGCCATGAAGTGATGGGACCAGATGCCATGAACTTAGTTTTCTGAATGTTGACCTTTAGCCAACTTTGTCACTCTCCTCTTTCACTTTCATCAAGAGGCTCTTTAGTTCTTCACTTTCTGCCATAAGGGTGGTATCATCTGCATATCTGAGGTTATTGATATTTCTCTTGGCAATCTTGATTCCAGCTTGTGCTTCCTCTAACTGCCCATCACCCAGGTGAAACTCGCTCCCACCTTCACCCTGGCCCTCCTGAGTCCTCTGCTGGGTGGCATCCTCCACCTAGCAGCCAGTGAACCCCACCACATCCCTGCCAAATCCCTGTGGTTCCCCTCACACTGCTGCCCTGCCCCTTCCCAAGCACCCTTAGGTTCACCACACATTCCCAGCCCTTCCTGCCTCAGCACCTGGCTGCCCACAAACAGGTCCTGAGAACTGGTGCTGCCCCCTCACTCACTCAGAGCTCTGCTCTGAGGGTTCTTCTCAGAGAAGCCTCCCTGACCTCATGCCCTGTTTCCTCATCAGGCTTTCATTCTCCTTGTGGCCTTAACTGGAGCTGACTGTCCACTGAGGGCCAAACCCAGGCTCTTGAGTGCATTATCTAAAAAATTTGACAGTCTCTGTCCCTAATCCTATCTAAAAGCATTCTAATATCACCACAAAATTCAAACAGGAATCAGTCAGTCCCAGTGACAGGTCAGGCCCAGGTACCTGTAGAAGCATTACCAGCACGGCTCATGTTTCATTGGTTAAGAAGCTTCACCTATTTCTTTTCTGTATTATTTCTGAACTTCTTTAACCTGTCTCTTCCCTCAGTGCTAACAAATGGACTTCTAGGATAAAGCTTGACAAACTTCAGGCTCTTTAACCACAGGCAAAAGAAATCTTCACAAGATAGGAGAAAGCACTTTCCCAAGAAAGCAGATCCTGTTCTGAGTCCTCGAGTCACCCTTGAGAGACCTCCCATGGCCTGTGTGGTCACATGATCTCCCGGGAGGTCCATATTCTGCCAGGCTGTCTCATCCCAAAATGTGGTGCTCTAGATGGTAACATTTCAAGTGAAGTATGTTTTGAGGGTGAAATCCTCAAAATCCTTTGAGTTTCCTTTAAGTCAAAGCGGATACTAAGTCTTCATCCACTCTCCTGTGCACAGAGGCAACACATAAAATGACTGGACAGTTTTCCCATCTTGACAAGAGTTTGAGTCTGGTTTCTTCTAAATGAAAATATTTACATATACTTGACTCAGATTCAGGCCAATGTCACTCTCTGAAGGCTCTCTTGGAGGTAGCTTCTGGGAGGAGGCTGTTCTTAGCATTAGGTGGGAGCCAGAACTGAGGATAGCAGAAGGTCATCTAGGCTGAGGGAAACATACAAATATGGGGGCATCTCTGCTAGGGAGGCAGGTAGAACTAGGGAGGAGGATCAGAGCCCCAGTCAGCCAGGCTGCAGTTTGAGCTGAGGTCTAGTTTTAGTAGGAAACAGGTGAAAACCAAGACCAACAGGAAAGTGCCATCAACCCTCTAGCCCATGGCTCTCCAGGGCAGATGTAAGTAAACTCATCTTGGCTCTATGCTGACCCACTCGATGGATAGGAGCGGTCCTTGGACCCACTGAGCCTGACATCTGCTGGCTGGGCTCCAAGGACTGTTGTCCCACAAGGACTCTTGTCAGTCCACCTGTGGCTTGTCACTGATGTGCAGTCTCCTGATGAGCTGAGGGCAAGGATCCTTCTTTTTCATCCCGGAATCCCTAGTTACTTGGCTGGAGACTGCACATAATGCTGCTCCCAAAACATTCTAGATCATCATCATGTCTGTCTAACTCAAGCAGGTGCTTAATGGCAGAGACTGGATATATTCACTTCTCTAAGCCCTGTGCATACCAAGCAATAAAATAATTGTTAGAAGTGGAACCGATCTGAGGTCATTGTTTCGGTCTTCTCATTTCACAGATCTGTAGGCCTGGGAACTGCTGCAGCCACGCAGGAAACGCAATCTGCTTTGCCAGAGCAGACCACAGCCCTGACCTTTTAAAGGTACGTGCTCTGTCAATTCAGTGTAGCTCCTTCACTCTCTGGGCCAGGCCGCTTGTAACATGAAACTTGGGGTATCTAGCTGCAGCAGGACTCCCTGGTAACCTCACTCGCCCTCAGAAGCCAGGGTCTCAGTGAGAGATGGGATTACTAGTGGGTTTGAGATCCAAGGGCAAACATGCACCCAAGCAGCCTGTAGGTCCTGGGCCCGCAGCGGTGTCGAAGCCGAGAGGAGGGGCCCTGACAGCCTCGCCAGCCGCGGGTGCAGGGCCGAGGTCTCCTTCACGATTTGCACGGCGCTGGTCCTCGCGCACCTCGCCCTTGTCCCCGCGGAACCAGGGAGCCGAGAGAGCGGTGGCCGATGCCCTGGGTGGGGGGTCCACACGTCGCCAGAGGGACCCAGTCGCCAGAGGGACCCAGTGAGTTCCCGCATGGAGATCTGGGCGGGTGCGCTCCTCGCAGGGTCCCTGGGCCGGAAGGGACGCGTCCTCATCAAAGCCAGCCGCACCCCCAGCTGCCAGCGATGAGCACCGGGGAATCTTCACAGTCGAGCAGCCGCGTCTGGGCGCCGGCCGGAAGGGCCCGCCACTGGCCCCGCCCCTTCCAGCGCCGTTCTAGGAAGCGAAGTCGCGGGCCTCTCGGTGGTGCGCCCTGCAGGGCTCCGCCCCCGCAGTTGGTTTCACCTTGTTTCAGTTGATCTCCCCTCGCCCACCCTCGGGACCCGCAGGAAGAGCCGGCTCCAAGGCCGGCGTTTTCGGTGCCGTTTTAGGCGGCGAGGCCCTGGCCTCTCGGCGGTGCGCCACGGGTGACTCCGCCCTCGATCGAGCTCCTCCCACTCACTCGGGTCGCAGCACACGCCCCCTTACCCCGGCTGCCCACCCAGTCTCGCCCCACTGACCTGCGCACTCCCTCCCTTCCTCTCCTGTCCCCATCACTCACCCCAGCCCTCCTCGCTCCCCTCTGCACCCCCTCCCTCACTCGTGCCCTCCAGCCCCGCCACCTGTTTGAGTTCCACAGAAGCAGCAGGCCGGCTGTGGCCTGCGTTCAGCCGCACTGGCCACTCCCTCTGCCTGGAACACTTGTCCCCAGCTGTCTGCTTGGCTCACTCCCACTTACCGCCTGCGGAGAGCTCACCTCCTAGAGGGGACCCCTGACCTGTGACCACCCTGGATGTGTTAGTTTTCTGGTTATCACAAGCTTAGCAGCTCAAAACAATACCTGTTTGTTATATCAGGGCTCCTTTGTTGTGCCATGGTGTCCTCTATCACGGTTATAGCACTTTTCCTACCCACCGTTTGTTAGATCACGGTGGGACAGAGTCCAGGCGAGGCTTAGCTGGTCCTCTGCTCTGTCTCCGAAGGCCGCAGTCAAGGTTCTCAGCGTGCGGTGAGGATCTGCTTCCACACTCGTGTGGCTCTTGCCAGGCTTCCTTTCTTGGTGACTGTGTGACTGAGGGCCAGCTTCTTCTGGGCTGTCGGGAGGCTGACCTTAGATCTTGCAGATCACCCACAGTTCCCTGCCACATGGCCCTCTCTGTGCTCCTTCAGGGCCAGCAGAAAGCCTCTGGCCCCAGTCTGCTGGGGTGAAGTCTCGTAGTACCTAACCTCCCATCACCTCTGCCATAGTCCACTGGTTAGGAGCACATCCTGGACACCACTGGCACTGTTGGTGATCACATTTTGTAATACCACAGCATTCTGCCTCTTCCTCCACCTCCTGGTACCCACCCTTCCCTGTTTTTTTTTTTTTTTTTTCCATAGCACTTTCAGCTTTCCAACAGGCTATGTAATTTCCTTATTGTGTTTATTATGTTCATCTTCCCTCCCCACACCAGAAAATCAAGTCTTCTGGGGGTAGGCTGTTTTGCTTTCTCTATTTCCTGATGTGTCCTTCCAGTAGCCTGGCAGGTGGTGGGGCTCTCATTGTGACAATTCAGTGAATGGGCACTTGGCCCCGAAGCTCCTAGATGCTGCCTTCTCTCACGTGTCTGGCTCTGGCTCCTGCTGTGCATCTGTCCCTTAGACTTTATCCTTGCAGGAGCTTCAAGTACTGCAGTCTCAACATACTCAAGACCAAATTCAACTCTGCTCCCTGTTTGTTGCTACAGTCTTTGTTGCTACTATATTATATATATAGTGGTAGCCAGGGCTTTTACGAGCAAAAGCAAGTTTATTTGGGAATAGCCCAAGGAATTGCAGTTCAGGAGATTGGAGCTTACCGCGGCTCGGAGGTAAATCCGGAGAGTATTGCGGGCGTGCACTGGACCGGAGGAGTTGGGCGATTTTACGATTTTACGATGGTTCTTCCTGCTGCTGCTAAGTCACTTCAGTCGTGTTCGACTCTGTGTGACCCCATAGACGGCAGCCCACCAGGCTCCCCTGTCCCTGGGATTCTCCAGGCAAGAATACTGGAGTGGGTTGCCATTTCCTTCTCCAATGCATGAAAGAGAAAAGTGAAAGTGAAGTCGNTTGCTGCTAAGTCACTTCAGTCGTGTCCGACTCTGTGTGACCCCATAGACGGCAGCCCACCAGGCTCCCCTGTCCCTGGGATTCTCCAGGCAAGAATACTGGAGTGGGTTGCCATTTCCTTCTCCAATGCATGAAAGAGAAAAGTGAAAGTGAAGTCGCTCAGTCTGTCCGACTGTTAGCGACCCCATGGACTGCAGCCCACCAGGCTACTCCGTCCATTGGATTTTCCAGGCAAGAGTACTGGGGTGGGGTGCCATTGCCTTCCCCGATGGTTCTTCCTAGAGACACAGATTACTGAACTGTGGGTGTGTCCTCTACTACGTGTCACACAAATTTACTTAGGAAAGCTAACATCCGCCCCCTCAGGCTTATGGCTGACGGCGATGGGTGGGTGGTAACTATATCCATTTTCCAGTTATGTAACTTTCCTGATGTTCATGCACTTACAGACCTACTAGGAGGTAAATCCTTGGGCATTCCCCAGCCTGGATGGGGAGAGGGCCGGGCAAGGGAAGCCGGGCATTCCCGCACGTCCTTCGGTATGCGTGCACCCTGGGCAGAGGAGGGCTCTGTCTGCAGCTGGTGGGTCACAACCTGGCCCTGGAGGTGTCCCAGCAGCTGCCGCTTTCTTCAAGGGTTTCTCGCCCAGGATGTCCTGAGGCTGGGACTTCACAGGACTGCTCCTCTCCAGGACACCCGCTCTGTGGGGCTGAGATCCCGCCTGCCTCCACCTCTACCAAGTATCCCGGCTTTCTTTCTGAGAGGATTATGAAGCTGAGTAAGGGGGCACCCCGAGGGGCGTCTTTTCCCATGTTACTCCAGTATAGCCCCCACCCCAGTTCTCCACCTGTGGGAATCCAGAGCCGCCCTGGTCCCACAGGTGAGGGCAGTTTTGCTCTGCTCTGGTCGGCGTTCTTGACACTGAAATGCCTTTCTGCATCCCCATGCCCCTGNTTTTCCCATGTTATTCCAGTATAGCCCCCACCCCAGTTCTCCACCTGTGGGAATCCAGAGCCGCCCTGGTCCCACAGGTGAGGGCAGTTTTGCTCTGCTCTGGTCGGCGTTCTTGACACTGAAATGCCTTTCTGCATCCCCATGCCCCTGCCCCCTGCTCTCAGGCCTGATGCCTTCCAGTGCCATGGCTCTGACTCCCCTCTGTTCCGGAGAGTAATACCACCTGGTAGGACTGGATGCCACGGAGTTGGTGGCCTTGCTCAACTCCTGCCTCTGACCAGTGCCTGAGTCCATCAGCTTCTGCAAACTCTGGCGGTCCCCAGAGGGCGCCGCTCGGTCTGTCCAAGGCTGTCGGCCGGGAATCTCTGTCCTCAGGAATGTCCTGCTTTGGGGTCACTGCTTCATCCTCACCCAGTTCTCATGGTCGAGAACAAGGACAGGAAATGTAACCATGGCCACCCGCTTCCTGTGCTGAGGAAGTCCGGAGAAAAACGCCAAATGAATGGAACCGGTGTGGGGTGGGGTGACCAGGGGGGATGTGCCTGCTGGGACAGGACCCCCGAGTCCCTTGTCCAGCTGGTAACTCGGGTGAGCCCAGCAAAGAAGGGAATACAGCATTCTCCCTGAGCTTGCTGCCAACTCCAGGGCTGGGTGGGTACACAGGACCTGAAGGGATCTCAGGGGCTAGTTTCCAGTGGGGTTGGTGCAGCAGCTGGAGGGGGTGGAGAAGGCCCAGGGGATGGGGTTTGCAGGCCGGCAGAGGCCTGTTTGCATTTATGAAGAAGATCTGTGGGAAGGACCTGGCGCTCCAAGCTTGGCTGCTGCTGCTACGGGGCTTGTGGGGGACAGAGGCAGCCTCAGGAGCAGATAGAGTACTGAGGGAGCCAGCAGGAGCCGGCAACCCTGCCTGGCCACCAGCCGTGCACGTGAAGGCCACACATGGGGCCTGGTGCTCAGGAGTCAAGTCTTGGCGTTTTGAACCAAGCTCCAGCCATGCCAGCTCCTGTCTGCCTGCAGGTCCCCCTGGGCCAAGCCAGGTCCCTGCCAGGTCTCTGCCCCTCCTCCCCATCTCCACCACCCTGGCAAACACTTCCTTTGAATTCAATTCAGGATATTGACCGTGCTCTGTGCCCCCAGCAGAGCCCTGCCTTAGCCCCTTATGATGGACTGAACTGCGCCCCCAGATTCATGAGCTCAAGTCCTAACATCAGGACTTCAGGATGGGCCTATGTTTGGAAACGGAGGTTTTTAAAGGTGATTNTCCCGGGGCCTCTGGCTTCTCCTTCCAGGGACTGGCCTTGAGCACCGAGCCCTGTGACAAGGCCCTGGCTGTGACTGTCCACTGGCACCTCAGACTGGACTCGGCCTGGGGATCCAGCTGAGTCTTGGCCGCTATCCAGCTGCTTGCAACCTCTGGCTCAGGTGCCCTGGCTCTGCTGTCCACCGGCCTGTGGTCCCCTGGGAGGGGCGGCCGCTGTTGACCAGAAGTCCCAGGCTGGGTCCTGGACCTGCCACCACCAACTGCGTGACCTTGGGCAGACGTGTTGCCTCCATCGGGTGGACTGTCGTGTGCCAGGACTGTGGCATTTCCTTACCAAGAGGTTTCCCTCGGTGAGGAAAGGGGAAATATATGGTGGGAGGCTGCTCTGCCTGCAGGGACGTGGGGCAGGCGAGATTGGAGGGCTGGGCTTCCCTGCCCAGGGGGTGTTCAGCTGGTGGGCACCAGGGCCCTCTGTGCCTTGTTCCATACCGCTCTGACGGGGAAACTGAAGCCCAGCCCTCTCTTTCCCACTCTGGGCTCGGCTCCATTCCGGCACCAGTCACGGAGGCCGAGCGCCCAGCAGCCAGCGACACCCGTTCAGACGGAGCAGAGGCTGGGGAAGCCGTGGGGCTCCTGCCCTGCCCCTCCGCTTCTACCTGACTGCCCCCTCCTCCGCCCCATCCCCTCAACCCAAGCTGAGTGGTTGGCTGCAAAGTCCCATCTGAGCCATACACCACCTGCCTCTCTCTCTGTTCTCTTTGTCTTCCAGCCCCTCATTAATTCCATTCACCCCCAAGCCACCCTGGGTGAGGGCCTTTCCTCCTGTAGGCCAAGGAAACCTTCCTCCCCAAGTCTCTCTACAAGGGCCACCCCTCACATGGATTGATGGAGGTTTCTTTTTGGCAAGAAGTTGGGGAGCAACCTGGGGTGGGCTCCCCGCTGGCATGCAATGAGTGTTTTCTCTGCTGGGGGCGGGGAGCTGTGTGGACCCACCCTGTGAGCCGCTGAAGCCTGGACTTAAGGCCCATGTGCTGGCCATCTGCCATGCACAGGCAGGGAGAGGAGGCCAGGATGCTGGAAGGGGAAACCAAGGAAGGGCCGCTGTGGCCAAGGAACCAGTGCTGCGGGGTCATCACGGGCGCTTCCAGTTTATTCTCCATGGTCTGGGGGAGGGGACAGGAGACAGCAGACAGAGTGCTGGCCAGCCAGTGCTGGCCATGCTGGGCGCAAGGAGGGACCGCCCCACTCAGAGCCCCATGGCCTGAAGGCCGGCCAGGAGGCTGAGCAGGACAGTGGCAGCCACAGTCGCAGGGCTCCCGCGGGGGCCACCTGCCCCCCTCCCCTGGGGGTCTTGCCAGGGTGGGGTGTTGCACAGGCTGGACTGGCAACAGGATATTGTCGTCAGGGATCCTTCCACTGTCCTGCTGATGGCTTGACATGTATCTGCACACCACCCCGAGTAGGTGGTCTGGGGACCTGACTCTGTGAGGGGAGAGAGCAGATCACACGGGACGGGACACAGCAGGGATGGGGCCCCTCACAGGCTTGGGTGACGCCGTCCCGCCACTCCCGGGTGGCCCCTCACCAGCGTTCCAGGAGGAGATGATGGCTTTGCACGTCCTGGGGAGCACGCAGCTCTTCACCTGCTTGCAGCTCTCCCCCTTGTGCAGGGACTGGCACGTGTAGCACTGTGGCCCTGAGGGGCCGGGGGGGCTCAGCTGTGCGAGGGGCACAGCCCCCAGAGGACCCCCAGCTCACCCACACCTGCCGCTTCCCAGCCTCTTCCGCTTGGAGGTCTCTTCCCAATTCCGGTCCGCCTCTCCCACTCTCAGCCGACCCCCTCAAACCCTGCCCTGCTGGAGCCCTCTGTGCCCCCACCTCAGGACTGGCCCCCTTACTCTCCCGCCTCGCCCCCCGCTGCCCTGCCTCACCGGGACAGTTGTGTATTTCTGAACTGGGCTCCACACCCAGGGCCTTTGAGTCGCTGGTCTCTCCATCCTGGGACTCTGATGTGCTCCTGTCTGCTTGGTGAACTCCTATTTAACCTCTCTGCCCCAGCACCATTGCCCCTCCCAGGACTGGCTCCTTCTCCAGCCCCCTCCTCCGGATGGCAGTTGGGGGTCACTGCCAGGGTGAGAATTGAGGGTGTGCTGAGTGCCAGGGGCCCCGCCTCCCCCTTCCCCCACCCTGAGGGCATGGACGCTCGCAGCGGAGGCCTCTGCCTGTGGGCTCCTCACTGTCAGCCTCGAGGCACCCATGCGAGTGCTGAGGAGGAGGGTCGAGCGCCCCCATGCTGGGGCGGGGTGGGCAGGTACCTGAGCCCCTGCTGCCCACAGGCACGCCAGTCTCCTCTTCCTCCTCATCCTCCTCATCGTCATAGCCTTCGCGCCCAGCGTCCGGGTCGTCGTCCTCATCCTCCTGTGCCCGCCCTCTCTCTGGCCATGCAGGGACACCTGTAAACCTCTTTTAACCTCTCTGCCCCAGCACCATTGCCCCTCCCAGGACTGGCTCCTTCTCCAGCCCCCTCCTCCGGATGGCAGTTGGGGGTCACTGCCAGGGTGAGAATTGAGGGTGTGCTGAGTGCCAGGGGCCCCGCCTCCCCCTTCCCCCACCCTGAGGGCATGGACGCTCGCAGCGGAGGCCTCTGCCTGTGGGCTCCTCACTGTCAGCCTCGAGGCACCCATGCGAGTGCTGAGGAGGAGGGTCGAGCGCCCCCATGCTGGGGCGGGGTGGGCAGGTACCTGAGCCCCTGCTGCCCACAGGCACGCCAGTCTCCTCTTCCTCCTCATCCTCCTCATCGTCATAGCCTTCGCGCCCAGCGTCCGGGTCGTCGTCCTCATCCTCCTGTGCCCGCCCTCTCTCTGGCCATGCAGGGACACCTGTAAACCTCTACTACCTGGGCGCAGAGGACACAGACTCGGGGCCCAGTGCCGCGCCCCTTCCCCTCGGTCCGGCACCCCCTTCCCAGTCCCTGTGACCTCCCTGACCCTCCCAAGCTGGTGAGGTCGCTGCCTGGGTCTCCGAGCCCCGGCCCCACCTACTGACTGGCGTGCAGCCTGGCGGCATCCTTGCCAGCAACACTAAGGGTTGGGCGCTGGCCCTTCAGAGCCCCCCGACTTCAGGATGGCAGGCACCCTGAAGCCTGAGAGGCTGAGACTGGGTGGGGTTGGGTGGGGAGGGTCACCCGCGCCCCGGCATCTGGCTGGGGCAGGGGCTGGAGGTTTGGGGACCCGTGGGGACACAGCACAGCCCACCCGCCTCCCTCTGGCCTCGGCCTGCAGGTGCTCTCCGTCCTCCTCCCCAAGCAGCCTGGACCGGGCATCCCTCTTGCTGCAGGGCCGCCCCCTGCCCCGCGCACCTTGCTGCCTGCACCACAGCAGGGCCAGCAGGACAGCCGCTAGCGCCTTCATCCTGCGGGGCTGCCACCTCTGCCGCGCCTGCTCACCAGGGCCTCGCCGGGGCTCTGAATCTGTGGGAAGTGGGACAAAGGGCCTTGCCGGGGCCTCAAGGCCCGGGGCCGCCAGCTCCAGCCTCAAACAATGGGCCTCACGCTGGGCCCCAGGCCAGGCACCGGGCCAGGGATGATCATTTCCCTCCCTGGCTCCAGTGGTGGGGGAGGGGAAGTCACTGTGACGGCCAGGGGGGCGTCCTGTCCACCTGAGCGGCTCCGCCCTGGCCTCGTGGCCTCAGTCCTGCAGTGCGGGCTGGCCAGCCCCCACCCCTTGTCTCGACCCTGAGACCAGGTCCGGGCCGCAGCCACAGGAGCCTGGCTTCGCGGACCCTCCGGTCCAGCTGCAGACCAGTGAGTCAACCACGAGTCAGCTGCGTCATCTCTCGGGGCCTTGTTACGAGCATTTCAGAGTGAGACACAGCTGTGGTGCTCCTGCTAGCCCCCCTCTCCCAGCAGCACTGCACGGGCCCGCCGCCCGCCGCTGCCCTCCGCCCCACCTCAGGGCCTCCGCCCGCTGCCTCCTCTCCCTGGAATGCAGTCCCCGCTGGCGTCCTGAGGCCGTCTTGTCCCGGGGGTGGTGTGCCCTGTGTCAGACAGAGAGCTTCAGCGGAGGAGGTCGATGGGAGACCGGATCAGACATCTGAGTCCTTGTGATAGCAAGCACATATTTGCAAACGACTGCTTCCTGCTTAAGTACAGGAAGATGAAGGACTGATAAACACTCTAAGAGGAAGAGCCGTCTGCTTCTGGGAGGTGAAACCAGCCCCTTCTGCACTGGCTTCAGGGTGTCGATACAGAGGTGTTCGCAGGCGTTAGGGTTAGGGAGTGACAGGGGAGTGGGTGAGTGACAGGCGGTGGCTCTTTGCTTGCCTGTCGTGAGTTGTCTAACAAGTTCATTATTGCACATGCCCTTACCCTTGATTTGCTAAGAACAGCCCACCCAGGGGAGCTCGAAACCGCCTGTAGACTTCATTAAGGTTGGTATAGTGAGTTGGGTTTGCTAGAGGTTATAAGCCTGTCTAGTCTGGGCACAGGCAGTCGTGGCAGCAGTGGGCGTTCTCTTGTGTCGCTGTGCCGCCTCTCTATCAGGGTAAGCTGCCCACCGCCAGACCATAGTTGTGCCCGTTCTGGGTGAGGTCGGCGGCGGCGGGAGGCGGGGGGAGGGTGGTCCTCAGATGGTTGGGGCTCAGCTTGATCCACCCCCCTCCTGTCTTTTTGCCTGTCACCTCCCTGCGGCTAATGTCCAATTACCCCACAGCCCCATCTGCACGTGTCACACTCTCAGGTCTTGCACCACCAACACCTTTTCTCTCTGTCCCTCGTGTTGGCCCCCTGCCCTCTGGAGCCAGCCTCTGGGACCGGTGGGAGCCTGTCTTTTCCTGCCAGTGCTGCACTGTGGGAGGGGGCTCCCCACTTCCTCCTCTGTGGGCTGCAGGGCGGGCGCTGAGGAGCCCCTTCCTGGAGGCCAACGAAAGGTGGGGCAGGGCAGGAGGCTAGACTGAGGCCTGGAGTCAGGGCCGCGAGCCCACGCCCGTTCACCGGGGCTCCTCCCTGAACTTGCCCAGCTGAGTCTCCCCATGGGTGGAACATCCTCAGCGGCACTTGGAGAAGAGACTAAGAGCTGGCTCTTGGGCGAAACCACCTGAGCCTGAGCCCAGGCCTCTTTCCCCTGACTCTGTGGACTTCCGCACTCTCAAAGTGGTCATGGCCATCAAGAGCCAGTGCCTGCTGGCATGTAGGACAGTGCCTGCAGAGTCCCCCCAGGGCCGGCTGGGATGGCATTCCTCTGCAGTCTCAGCTGCCAAGCATTGTCCTCCCACCCGATCCTCTGAACCAGTGCACGGTCCTCTCCCCGTGGGCACTGGGCTGCTTGAACAGCCTTGGCTTCTGGGGGAGCTGCCTGGCCTCTGGTCTCTGATTGTCAGCTGTCCCCAGCCTGCCCCCATCTGGAGGCCAAAATCTCTCTCCAGCCAGGGTCATCCTCTGTGCTCATGGCCCAGGACCTGCCCTCTGCATTTCTCAGGCCTGTGTCTGCGGTCGCCCTGCGTGCTGGCCTTGCACACTGCCTTCCTCCTGCAGATGCTCTGACCTGGGCTCCCAGGAGCTGCTCCCAGACAGGGCCCCATGGGGGTTCCCAGAAGTGTTAGGGAGCAGCCTGACCCCCCTGACAGGCCCAGCTCCTCCTTGGCCCAGATGCAAATAATAAATAACATCATTTAATTCACTAGTTAAAGTTAAACACCATTTTGTTGGTCCTCAACAACTCTAGGGCTATGTAGTGTTTCCATCACTACTTTACTGACTAGGAATTACTGCTGGGGTTGGACTCTGCCCTCTCCTCACCACTCCCCCTAGGGTGCCCCTCCCCCCTCTTCCCCCCCAGCCCTGCCCTGCTCCTGGGTCCCATCCCAGGAGAGGCAATGGGGACTCACCCTGCCTACACAGATGCAGTCACGGCCAGGCCTGGCCAGGGTTGGGGTCCCACAGGAGTGGTCGAGGCCCCTAGTCCTCAGGTCAGAGTGTGTATATGCCGGCTCTGTCCCCAGCCATCTATCTTCAAGCATTCTGGCCACAAAATCAACCCCTCCTGGCACTCTCTGATCCCAGGCTTCAGGGACAAGGGCTTCCCTGAAGACCCCCAGGGTGGAGACATGCCTCCCTCAAACTCCCAGGGCCAAGGCTGAGGGCTGGAGGCCCCGTGGGCACCTGAGGCCCACTTTAGAGCCTCTGCCCTTGGATGTCAGTGCTTTCTCCCTCAGCCTTGCCCACACACACAGGTGCTCTTCCTAGGCAGCCCGGGGCCCAGCTTCCAGCCCAAAGACCCATGCCTGACGTGGGCCTGGCCTTGCTTGCCCTGCCCTGCTCCGTCGGGCTGGCTCCCGAGAATGGCCCTGTGGGCACTGCTGGTCTGGGTCCCCTCCCAGCCAGGCCTGGCCTCCCTCTGACTGAGTGAATCAGACCTCGGTGCCAGTTGTGGACAGGGCACACTGGCCATCCACACCCCTCCTGCCCTGGTAGAGGGGGAGCTGGAGGGGGCAGGCATGGGCCCTGCTCTCTTTGGAGAGCTGTGTGGACCTGACCTGGGCTATGAGCCCCTACCCCAGGCCTCTGCGGTCACCAACGTGAATCGGACCCAGTCCAGGGAAAAGATGTTCAGTGTTTCTAACTAAGGGGCTGAGGTCTGGGGTCCTGGGGGCAGGAAAGGCATCTGCCCTGCTGGCAGCACACAGCCATGGGGGAGGGGGGGCCTTTAGGGCAAATGTGGCTGCAGATGCGCTGGCCCTCATGCCCCACTCCCTGCTCTGGGCTCCTTCCCACGCTCTCTGGAGCAGAGAGACTGCCCTCCTTCTTAGATCAGAGTACAGACCCTCTTCCTAGGTGGGCAGGGGCCATGAGAGATCGGTTATGGATTCTCTCTCTGCTTCCGAAGGCCCCACAGTGACTGGCCAATGAGGCAGCTTCCAGGGTTTCTGATGGGGCCCAAGCCTCTTTCTCTCCTGAAATCCGTTATCAAGAAACAGCGGGCGGGGGGGGTGGGCGGTCAGAGGGAGCAGGCTCCGGGCAGTCTTAGGGGACCCACTTGCCCATATCCCAGGACCCTGTGAGGAGACACACTGCGTCAGAGAAGCCCCCTGTTGACTGCAGGCGCCCATCCTCCATTTGTTCATCCTGCCCCCTCCCGCCTCCACACGTCCACACCCCAGGTCAATTTTCTCTAACCCTTGGACACTCTCAGCCCATCCACATTGACCCCAGAAAGTCTCACCTCCCGTTGCCCCCCGCCCCAGCCCCACCAGGGATGCCTAGCGTGCAGCACCTGCTTCAGGGCTGCCTGTGGTGGATCCCCCCCTCCACGGTGCTTGTCAGCGCCCCTACCCCTGCACCTTCAGATTCCCCACCCACATTTCTATGAGAAGCCAGGCCTCTCAGGGCAAGGGCCACGAGGTTGCCACATCCAGACTGGCACCCTACCCACCCTCTGCCCAGTGTCACCTGCCCTCTGGATGCCCCTTCCTCTGCTGTGGCCCCCCCGGCACTCTTGCCTCCCTGCCCCAGGCATTCCTCTGCTCTCCTGTGCTTCCAGCTCCTCTCTCTTCTGTCTCTTGGTTCTTCCTTTATTTTCCCTCATTTTTTTTGTAAGTTAATTTATTTATTTTAATTGGAGGCTAATTACTTTACAATACTCTAGTGGTTTCTGCCATACATTGACATGAATCAGCCATGGGTGTACATGTGTTCCCCATACTGAGCCTCCCTCCCCATCCCATCCCTCAGGGTCATCCCAGTTCACTGGCCCTGAGCACCCTGTCTCATGTATCAAACCTGCACTGGTGATCTGTTTCACATATGATATTATACATGTTTCAGTGCTATTCTCTCAGATCATCCCACCTTCGCCTTCTCCCACAGAGTCCAAAAGACTGTTCTATACATCTGTGTCTCTTTTGCTGTCTTTCATATAGGGTCATCGTTACCATCTTTCTAAATTCCATATATATGCGTTAGTATACTGTATTGGTGTTTTTCTTTCTGACTTTCTTCACTCTGTATAACAGGCTCCGGTTTCATCCACCTCATTAGAACTGATTCAAATGTATTCTTTTTAATGGCTGAGTAATACTTCATTGTGTATATGTACCAAAACTTTCTTATCCATTCATCTGCTGATGGACCTCTAGGTTGCTTCCATGTCCTGGCTATTTGAAACAGTGCTGTGATGAATATTGGAGTACACGTGTCTCTTTCAATTCTGGTTTCCTCGGTGTGTATGCCCAGCAGTGGGATTGCTGGGTCATAAGGCAGTTCTATTTCCAGTTTTTTAAGGAATCTCCACACTGTTCTCCATAGTGGCTGTACTAGTTTGCGTTCCCACCAACAGTGTAAGAGGGTTCCCTTTTCTCCTCACCCGCTCCAGCATGTATTGTTTGTAGACTTTTTGATAGCAGCCATTCTGACTGGCATGTGATGGTACCTCATTGTGGTTTTGATTTGCATTTCTCTGATAGTAAGTGATCTTGAGCATCTTTTCATGTGTTTGTTAGCCATCTGTATGTTTTCTTTGGAGAAATGTCTGTTTAATTCTATGGCCCATTTTTTGACTGGGTCGTTTATTTTTCTAGAAGTGAGCTGCATGAGCTGCTTATATATTTTTGAGATTAATTCTTTGTCCGTTGCTTCATTTGCTATTATTTTCTCCCATTCTGAAAGCTATCTTTTCACCTTACTTATAGTTTCCTTCGTTGTGCAAAAGCTTTTAAGTTTAATTAGGTCCCATTTGTTTATTTTTGCTTTTATTTCCATTACTCTGGGAGGTGGATCATCCCTCATATTTTTAATTGGTAAAATACACATAACATAAAATTTGCCACGTTGGGACATTGACTGGTAGCCACTTCCACTGACTTAGCCACTAACCAGTGGCTGACTCCATGCTCCCCATGCAGGGGGCTCGGGTTTGGTTCTTGTTCAGGAAACTAGATGTCACATGCTGCAACTGAGAGTTTTCATGCTGCAACTAAGACCCTGTGTGCCACAACTGAAAAAAAAAAAAAAAAAAGATCCTGCATGCCCATAACCGGCAATCCTGCACACCGCTGCTGCTGCTGCTAAGTCACTTCAGTCATGTCCGACTCTGTGTGACCCCATAGATGGCAGCCCACCAGGCTCCCCCATCCCTGGGATTCTCCAGGCAAGAATACTGGAGTGGGTTGCCATTTCCTTCTCCAATGCATGAAAGAGAAAAGTGAAAGTGAAGTCGCTCAGTCTGTCCGACTGTTAGCGACCCCATGGACTGCAGCCCACCAGGCTCCTCCGTCCATTGGATTTTCCAGGCAAGAGTACTGGGGTGGGGTGCCATTGCTGCACACCGCAGTGAAGATCAAAGATCCAGCCTGCCACAACTAAGACCTGATGCAGTCAAATGAGTGAATAAATAAAAACAAATACTTAAAAAAGATTGCCATGTAACCGTTTTTAAATGCACAACTCAGTGCCACGAAGGACACTCACATTGTTGTATAGCTGTCACCACCCTCCCTCTGCAAAAGTGAAACTCTGCTTCCACTAAACACTCACTCTCCTTCCCTCTCCCCTGCCTAATGTCCTCATGTTTCACCCACGTGGTAGCATGTGTCAGAATTTCCCTGCCTTGTAGGGCTGAATAATATTCTGATGTATGTATAGACCGTCTCATGATTAGCCTTTGTCTTCCGAGGGCACCTGGGGTGCCAACGTGTTTTAGGTACTGTGAATAATGCTGCAGTAGCCACGGGTGTGCTGACATCTTTCTCAGTCCCTGCTCCCAATTCCTTGGGGTCTGTGCCCAGAAGCATGATTGCTGGATTGTGCGGTGATACCACGTTTAATTTTCGGACTGGTTCCTCTCCACCTGCAGGTAAACACACTCAGGCGTCTCTCATTAAGAAAATAAAAAGCCCCTGAAAACACCCCTTTGCCTTAATTCTCCACCCAGACTTTCTCTCATCTCCTTCCTTGTGCAGCTCTCGGAGGGTGCCGTGGGGACAGCTCCAGGTGCTAGAACCTGAGACCTCTAACACCTCTGCAGATCCCTGGTTCTCCGCACGCCGGCACTCCGAGGGCGCACCCGGACCTGGGCGGAGGCTGAGTTGGTCCCGCCCACCGCCCCGCCCCGCCCGGCCACGCCCACCCCGCCTGAGGCTGTAAGCCTTGCTGCTGGCGCCCCCTTGGGATAATGCACCCATGAAGGGCGCCTTCTGTAGGGCATTTAATTCCGTCGCAGCAGGGAGCCGTCTCCCTCGCAGTGACTTGTTAACTCTGAAAGTAATTATGCAGGGATTCTCTGTAGCTACAGAAAGGAATGAAGAAGCTCTTTGTGTCCTGAACCGGGGAGAGGTTACGTGGGCAAGGCAGGGGCTGTGTGCAAGAGGGGGGATTGAGACGGGGCGCTAAGAGGGGGCTTGACACTGTGCAAAACCTCACGTCTGCACAGGACCGCGCTGCCCCGCCTGCTGCGCAAGCTTGGGCCTAAGGCTCCAGGAAGAAAAGGAAGACACTGATGAACTTGGGATGAGGGGTCAAACTTGGTGGCAGGACATGCCTTCCTCCGAAACCTGGAAGGCCCAGGCTGAGCAGGAACCCCTCCCGGGGCCATGGGGGAGGACCTTCGGGGGTTGCTTCCGGCACACAGCAGGAACAGTGGGGCCCGCAGCCCGTCCGTGGGCATCCCACCTGCACTCCTGGCAGCTGTGGCAGAACTTTAGGTACAAGGTTTTTGCCAGCAGTTTGATGGGGAAGGAGGTGGTGGGAGGGGGGCGAGGTTAGACCTCTGGGGGAGTGGGGAGGAGGGCCTGGGGGAGCCCATGGTGTCAGGGTGGAGTGTGGCAGGTGGTCCTAGGCCAAGCCCCAGCTCTGCTTCTTCTCCAAGCCTGCCCAGAGTCTACATGACTGTGATCACCCCAGGTAAGGAATGACTACCTTGGATGGCTTCTCCCTGTTGTCCTCTTGGGACCCAGAGTCTAGGGCGTGAGAGGGAGAGGCCAGCTCTCTCACTTCTCTGGGGAGGGGTGTGCCTCTCCCCACGTGTGGACTCCGGGGTGGCAGGACTGCCCAGGTCCTGAGCGTGGGGGAGGGGTGGCATTGAGGCAGGCTGTGCAGCCGTGGTTCAGGGCCCTGGGCACTGCCTGAGGAGCTAGGGTGGGGAGTGGGGGGCTGTGGTGTCCCCAGGGCCTCAGAACACAGGAGGCCCTTCCAGCTTCTCCAGGTGGGTAGCCGGCTGGGGCTGGGTGAGGGGCACCTTCCTCTCTCCAGCACCTCTTGCACTCTGTACTCTTTCCTGCTGCTGCTTCAACAAATCTCTAACTTGTGACTTAAAACAACCAACAGGCTCCAGGGGAGGACCCTTCCTGCCCCTTCCAGTCTCTGGGGGCTCCAGGCATCCCTGGATGTGGCTGTGTCCTTGAGCTCTCTGCCTCCATTACATGCCCTCTCTCTGTGTCTTCTCTACCTTATAAGGACACCAGACACTGGAGCTGGCCCCCACCTCTCAAATCTAGGATGGCCTCATCTCGAGATCCTTAATTTGATCTCGTCCTTAAAGTCCCATTTTCCAATCAGGATCAACTTCACAGACTGTGGGAATCATTTCGGGGGGGCCACCATTCAGCCCAGCACTTACTTTGTTGGCCGTTCCCCACTATTCTGGGGATCCTGAGGATCAAGGAGTTTCTCCTTGAGCTCAGCAGCCTTTCTTAAAGTGTTCACTGTGTGAATAAATGTCCCTGTCCACCCTTGGCTGGCCCTCTCTGTGAGGCAGGGTGGTGGGGCCACGGTCAGACCCACAACCTTGGACAACTGGGAGGGATTCTGATGGTGTCGGCCCAAAATACGGGGAAGGAAACCTTGCAGCACAGCTCAGGCATGACTCCAACCTTGCCTCTCTCCTGCCAGGGCCTAACCCAGAGGCCAGCGCTCTGCTTCTGTTGGCTTCCAGACTCTAGAGGCAAGGCAGCCAGCGGTGAACTGCCCCATCCCCCCGCCTCTGACGCTGTCCATGGTTCTGACCACCCGAGGCGGCCCTGCTGTGGGGGAGCTGGCCACCAATCACCCCGACCCTCAGTAGAGCATGGGACTTGGGCAGCTGCCACATGGTCACCCCACAGGCTGTGGGCACTTGTCAGAGTGTCTCCAGCCCGGGCCAGGCCCCAGCACCAGCATCTAGGCATCTGGGCCAGGTCAGGTGGGGAGGAGGAAGGTCAAGGACAGCTCCACACAGGGACTGTCCACACTGCAAGGGCCAGAGCCACACATGGACACTCTGCCCTTGCTTCTGCCCATCATGACTGATTTTTATTCTTGTTTGCAGAAATCCTGATAGCGTAACACCATCCCACGTGTATTGGGAGGAAGGCAGAGTAGCTTGGAAACCGGGTTAGGAATATCTGTCTCCTTGGCAACCAAACCCAGCATGGAGAGAGAAGGGTCTTTGCTCTCCGAGGAACAAACAGGCCTGGAGCTTCATTCCCTGGGCAGGGGTGGCGGGTGGGGAGGGGGGGAGGGGCAGACTCTTTGGGCATTACTCTTTGGGTATCTGGCATCTGCCCCCATCATGCCCAATCCCGAACCTACTCACCTGCTATCTTTTGCTGCATAACAAACGACCCCCAAACGTAGGCACTTAAAACAACACCATTCATGCTCTTGAAGTGTCCAAGGGTCAGGAACTCAAGTGCTGGACCTCAGGCTCACATTCTCTCATGAAGCTGCTGTTGGCTGGGCTGTGGTCTCGTCTCAGGGCTCCACTGGTTGTGGGGAGTCCACTTCCGCGGTCCATTGGGTGGTTGTTGGCAGGCTTCGGTGCCTCTGCACAGGGCTGCCAACAGGATGAGTAATCTGAGAGAGGACGGGAGGCAGAGCCCACAACAGAAGCTACAGTCTCAATAATCTGATCTCAGAAGTGACATCCCGCTGGTCTCGTCCCCTCTTCACTAGAAGTGAGTCCAGCCATGCTCAGTGGGGAGGGAATGACTCCCTGGACATACAGTGGTTAAGACTCTCACTCTGACTGCCAAGGGCCTGGGTTTGATCCCTGGTTAGGAAGCTAAGATCCCACAAGCTAAATAGGATGGCAAAAAAAAAAAAAAAAAAGGAAGGAGATACGCCAGGGCAAGAATACCCCAGGGTCACTGGGGGCACTGCTCCCCACACTACCAGTCCCAGGTGTTGGGGGTGGGTTGCCTTGCCTTAGGTTTGGCAGGGATCTACCAAGTCTCTGACAGAACTTTGGCAGAGATTCCCAAGCCAGGAGCAGGTTGGCTGTGATCAGCAGGGATCGCCACCAAGTGCCATCCCACAGTCACCTCATAGCTGGACAGAGTCAGTATCCAACTGACCCAAAGGTGTAGAGGCCAGTCTTGTGGGAGGGCACCCAGGATATCTGCCCTGCCCCCAGCCCCTTGGGGAAGGCCTTGTGTTAAATCTGAAATGCATGTGTTAATTCTTACAAGGATGTCCTGGACTCAAGCCTTTGCCCAGCCGCATAGGTTTTCGGACAAAATCTAACCCTTTTCCATATTGTGGCCTGAGCCCTCCCCCCAGCCCTCACCCAAACACTCCTGCTCTGTCTATTTTGGAGCTTGCAAACCCTCCTCCTGCAGGATCACGGGCCCCACCAAAGAGGCTTTGTCCACACCCCAGGCCTCTCTCTTTACTTCTCATCCCACTCAGTAGCCCCTGTCAATCTGCCCAGTTGTCGCCTGTTTGCCTGCCCTCTTGCTGGCATTTGCCCTGGTCTGGGTGCCCAGTGATATCACTCCCTGTGGGTTTGGTGCAGCCCTCACAGGCTTTTGTGGTTACATTTTATAGACAAGGACCCGAGGCTCAGGGGGCAGGCAGCGTGCCTGCAGTCACACACCTGAGTGTGGTCCCAGGCTGTCTGCATAAATATTTGTCGGACAGATGAAGGCGGGACTGAAGGAACGACTTTAGCACTTGCTCCTCGCCCAGCGCAGGGCAGTGCCCAGCAGAGACTGGTCTCAGGCACGAGGGACAGCAGGTGCAAAGCACAGCACGACAGGCGTGATGGGAGCAGAAGGCAAGAGACAAAGCTGAGAAGCTGACCAGAGCAGGCGGTAGAGGGCCGTGAATGCCAAGACCAGGGTTTGGGACTTGCCCCCGAGTGTGGGTGTGGCTGGAGGCAGCAGTCCCTGGGTCTGCGGCTGCTCGTGGGGTCGTCGTGGAGCGAGGGTGGCGCGGAGAATAACCTTGAACCATCGGGATCGGGATGGGGTCGGGGAAGGGAGGGCCCAAGGGCCGCGAACAGGGGCCTGGGCTAGTACCTGCCGCGCTCGGTCCCTCCCTCCCTCTCTGCGTCTTTGTGCCTTTCACACGCTTCCTTTCGCAGTAAACGTTCTTCCGAGAAATTCCAAGGGGATCTCAGCCAAGCTGAGGGGGAAGGGATCTGCCCGCGCCTGGGTGGGGGGAGGCGGAGATGGGGCGAACGCACGGGTGAAGAGATCGGGAGAGGAGAGGGCGCGCGCGCGCACGGGCGGGGGTGTGGGGTGCTTGCTGGCCAGGGGGCCCAGGACGGCCCGGGACGGTGACCCTGCGGGGCCCTGAGTTCCAGGCGCCCCCATCGGCGCGACTCCA
>SJYX01008794.1:0-10587 GCA_006410675.1 Oreotragus oreotragus | reverse complement strand
AATGAAGCAACTTAGCAGCAGCAGCAGCAGGGATATTGCAACCAACACCCAGTGGCTACTGAGGATGTACAGGCTTTCTCTCGACTTCTTGTGTCCCAGAATTTCTTTTGTGCTCTTGAGAGTGCATTTCACTAGGAATCTTTCTTCTGAAATGTTACCACAATTGACATATATTCCATGATTAGGGCTCTCCCTTATACTTATTTCATCTACACAGGGGTCAAATTGTGGTTATGGACCTGGTCTTAGTCTATCTGCTAAGAATGGTTGTTATATTTTTTAATGGTTCAAAAAAAAAATCAAAAGAATAACATTTTGTGACAAGAAACTTATATGAAACTGACATTTTGTCTTCTCTAAATCAAGTTTTATTTGAATGCTGCCATGCTTGTTCATTGTATACATTGTCCATGGCGGTTTTTGCCTTATCGTGGTAGACTTATGTCATTGCTTCATAATCCGCATGGCCTGCAAAGCCTAAAATATTTAGTATCCAACCATTTACAGAGAAAGTTTGCCAAACTTAGATCTAGTGCAGTGTGACATCTTGGTTTTGAAATTCAGAAGTAGAATCACAGAACTTTGAGAGTTGAAAGGGTATTTTAGAAAGCCTCTTATCAACATCCCTGACATACTCACGGCCAAAACAAAAAATCTTACAGCTTGTGCAGCTGTTCTCTTCTTAGGAATAGTTACTTAAAAGTTAATTCTCACATTCATGTATCTTAGTAAAGGTAATTCTCACATTCATGTATCTATTTTAGTTCTTCTCTGAGCATGGCTAGGGGTTGGCCTAGAATGTTCCTGCTGCTAAGTCACTCCAGTCATGTCCAACTCTGTGTGACCCCATAGACAGCAGCCCACCAGGCTGGAGTGGGTTGCCATATCCTTCTCCAATGCATAAAAGCAAAAAGTGAAAGTGAAGCTGCTCAGTCGTGTCTGACTCCCAGCAACCCCATGGACTTCAGCCCACCAGGCTTCTCTGTCCACGGGACTCCCCAGGCAAGAGTACTGGAGTGGGTTGTCATTGGCTTCTCCACTGGCCCAGAATAGGTACTTTAAAATATTTAATTATTTAACACTTACTTTGCACCTTGAATGTACAGGACTGCTCTAAATACTTCATAAGTAATTAACAGAACCCTATGCGTTAGGTGCTATAATTATCTTTACAGAGGTGGTTATGGAGGTTTGGGGAGGTTAATTGAATTTCCCAAGAATACAAAGCTTGTAAGAGACAAAGTTGGCATTGGAACTCAGTGTGGCTCTGGAGTCTGGGTTTTCTACTGCTCCATTTACTGAAGGGTGAATTAATAAGCTTTCGATAGTTGCATTCTATGTGTCAGCCTTTCTAATAGGTCAAAGTGGCTACCATATTCCTAAGACTATATATAGAGGAGTAGGAAATGGCAACCTACTCCATTAGTCTTGCCCGGAAAACTCCATGAATAGAAGAGCCTGGCAGGCTACAGTCCATGGGATCATAAAGATTCAGACATGATTGAGCACACACAGACACACATATACACAGTTTCTATGAAAGTGCAAGCCATATAATGCTGCAATATGAGAAGCAAGAGAGAATATATACTTGTTGTGTTCTGTTTCGCCTACACAGTTTTGTTTTCTAGGTACACTCAGAATAGTTAAAGGGTCTAAAACACCATTTAGTATAAAGAGGTGTGGAAGAATCTAGGGACATTAACTTGGAGAAGACAACGCTTGTTAGGAAAATGACCGAAGCAATTCTAGGCTTTACATGACATTCAGAGGAAGAAAGCATCATTCCCAGCACATTAAGAAGAGCAAAGAGTCTTATTTCCTAGAAGCCCCCAGCAAGCCCCCTGTGTTAGGGTCCTCCAAGAGCCGATATCAAAGTAGGATTATACATGGTGAGCTTTATAAGGGAAAATGCAATTGTGAAATGAAATCGTCTCTGGGAAGGCTGGAAGAGCTGTCAGACCTTGATGGAAGTCTCCAGTGCAGTGGGAGAAAGCGGGAGAAAGAATCTTACAAAGTGGTGCCCTCCAAGCTAAGCCTTAGGGGAATACTGTAGCCAAAATCAGCTGAGAGATGAGTTCAGTGTCTCCCAGGAACTGGTCTGTCTTAGCACCCTGAGGATCCATAACTGGGGAGTGGATTTCAAAGTGCAGCCCCTGGACTCCCTGGTCAGTGATGCTCCTAGGACAGTGGGCGTTTGAAGACCATTCTTTTGACTGTGATGCCACCCCTCCTAGTTCACTGAAAGTGAAAGTTGCTCAGTCATCTCTGACTCTTTGCGACCCCATGTGTAGCCTGGCAGGCTCCTCTGTCCATGAAATTCTCCAGGAAGTCTACTGGAGTGGGTAGACATTTGTGCCCTTCTCCAGAGGATCTTCCCAATCCAGGGATTGAACCCAGGTCTCCTGCATTGCAGGCTGATTCTTTACCAGCTGATCCATCCACAAGGAAAGCCCAAGAATACTGGAGTGGGTAGCCTATCGCTTCACCAGGAGATCCTCCTGACCCAGGAATCCAACCTGGTTCTCCTGCATTGCAGGCAGATTCTTTACCAGCTGAGCTACCCTTTGTGTAAGGGAATTAAATGTGCCTATTGGCTGAGGGCTGATTTCTTGAACCAAGTACTCTAGCAAGGGGGATGGGATCTTCCATAGGCACATTAAGTCCAATGTCTGAGTCAGCCTGCCCTCCAGCCTATGAGCTGTGGAGAGGAGAGATTGATACCTACATAAAAATCTGGGTATCCTTAGAAATAGGAGAAGGCAATGGCACCCCACTCCAGTACTCTTGTCTGGAAAATCCCATGGACGGAGGCACCTGGTAGGCTGCAGTCCATGAGGTCACTAAGAGTCAGACACGACTGAGCGACTTCACTTCACTAGAAACAGGAAAGGGGGCAACATTTATGGTTTAGCAGTTCTAATCTTGATCTAACACCAAAGCCTGTGCTTTGTTTTTCTGTGTTGCAATATTTCTTGAAATCTATGGTGAACAGGTTTTAAAAGTCAGGGTGGTTTGGGGGAGGAGAGTGGGAATCAAATTCATTTTCACTGAAAAATCATCCTATCTATGACATATGACTAGTTTTAGATAATTTCATAAATTGTCGATGACCTCAAATCTTGAAGTAGGAATACAGTGATCGTAATAGCAAATATTTACAGAACAATAATTATGTGCCCAACTGGGTGCTTTATATGCGCTCTCATGCTTAATGCCCTCAGCACCCTGTTAGATAAGCATTATTCCCAGCTCCAGATGAAGTAAGAGGACACTGGAGACTCAGAGCATTAAGAAACGTTGCTGAGAACAGGGCAAGAATTAAGTGGCTGACTGTCCGATTGCAAAGTTGTCCTATCTCCTTCTCCAGGGCTCCTTCTTTCACTTCTCCGGCTTTCCTCAGCAAAGCTTTTAAATAATAAGTTTGCTCTTTAAGAGCCGTTCTCTTCTAGGTGAGAATGAGAGCACTGGGTGTTCTCTCAGGCACTGTATTCGTGGCATTCTGCCCACATCAGCTTGAGAAGGCTGTTGAAGGCTCTTGAGGCTCAGTGCTTTAGAATTATAGCATGTGGCTGACTTTGTAAAGAAACTGTTGTATCTTGGGTGCTCAGCTGAGTACAGATACACACTAAACGCAGCTGGCATTTTAGGGTACCCATAGTAAGACAGACAAGGACCAAAATAATGAAGGCCTTGGAGAGAATTTCAATGGTCATCTTAGTGAAAACTTATATCACTGAGGAATCTTGACTGTGGTATTCCCTGCTTTAAAGAATACAAGTCAGCAGCACAAATGAATGAAAGGGTGATTATCCACTTTGAAAAGGTGTAATGAGTTTACACAAGAATCTTCTAAATATCAACAAGATGCATTTAAAGTGCAATTCATTATATACAATACTTACATACAATACTTCTTTTCAGGACTATAACCATTGGGTTAAGGGCTGTTCACATCCATATATATTGAAAAGATATGTTTCCAATTGATCTTGCTGAACCTACTTTCGGCGTATTTTTATATATCTATACGTTCAAGAGAGACTCCTGAAGGCCCTACTATGTGCAAGGCTATATACCGCACTTTAATATTTTGACAAGGTATTTCTGGGATAAGATCCAGGTTCCATATCCCTAACAAGTTCCCAGACCACACTTTCAGTAGCAAGGGCTTTCAGAGAATCAAGATGGGAAACAGGGCAGAACTTAGGAGATATGTGAGGCATGGAAACTCCCAGCCCCATATCAACTGCTGGATGAGTCTGGGAAGGATACTCGCTGATGCCAACTACTGGGTGGGCCTCTGGTAACGTCATTGCCACCAACAATAGCTGCTGTCTGCCCTCAGCTTCCCCTGGTGTCACTGGACACTAGGTGTTGTAGTCGCTGAAGCGGGACTGAATTCCTACTTGCAGTAATAGCTCCAGTCTCCGAGATCTGAGTGGGAGCATCTGGTTGACCAAGCCAGGGGAGCATGCCTGCATTCTTTTCCTTGGAGAATGGAGGAACCTGGTACCTGCTCTTTTCTGGTTCTGTGCGTGCCTGCCAAGGCACTCCAGTCATGTCCGACTCTTTTTGACCATATGGACTGTAGCCCGCCAGGCTCCTCTGTTGATGGGATTNACCAAGCCAGGGGAGCATGCCTGCATTCTTTTCCTTGGAGAATGGAGGAACCTGGTACCTGCTCTTTTCTGGTTCTGTGCGTGCCTGCCAAGGCACTCCAGTCATGTCCGACTCTTTTTGACCATATGGACTGTAGCCCGCCAGGCTCCTCTGTTGATGGGATTTTCCACGTAATAACACTAGAGTAGGTTGCCATGCCCTCCCTCCAGGAGATCTTCCCAACCCAGGGACTGAACCGCATCTCATGTCTCCTGCATTGGCAGGCAGGTACTTTACCACAGTGCCACCTGGGAAGCACTTTCTGTTTCTGTAGTTGGGGGTGGGGGTGGCGGTGAATCCTGCTTTCTTCCATGACCCACAATATAAGACATTCCCCAAATCTAAGAAGGAGGTTCAGATGCTGGGCAGCCAAAAAAAAAAAAGATAAATGTCCATTATGAACAACGTGAGTTTATGTGTAAAACATGGCTCATTTAGGTGTGTATCTCACCTTTACGTGAGCCAAAGTACATGGGTGAAATCCCCCCATGGTTTATCCCTGGGCTCACCGCTCGTATTCCTAACGTCAAGTGAAAGAAGTGGCTCTCTTGTGTTATGTGGCGTGTTCACATGGCCCCTTTCTTATTTGGACTACAGAATGTTCCCCATTCCAATTCTCATTTGTTTTATTTCATCTCCCATTTCACTGCAAATTTTTCTTGTGTCAGGAAGTTTTTCTGGACTTTGTTTGTGAGAGTCAGTGAGCTCCCAAGGTATCTCGTTCATCTTCCTGATGGGATTTACAGGGTAGCTTCTCCAATATTAAAAAATAAACATATATCTTATGCTGTGGCTAAGAAGAATGAGAAATGTCAAAATGTACACACATTGGTTCCCCCTTTCAGATCGCTCTCTCCAACCACACTGAAAGCTGGTTTTCATTAAAATGTGGCATTTATCTTCCCAAGTGAATTTGTCTTGCTACAATAATAATAGAAAAATGTCACAATTTAGTGCAAAAAACACAGGAAAAGATAAATGATCATTTAAAATGAAAACCTTAATTTTAAAACAATGCTTTTCTTAAATATACAATACTCTAATAGAGGCAAAAAAATTGGCATGACAATTCAAATAAAATAAATTCTAATGTCCTGTAAGGAGAATATATTAATCAAAGGTGCTTGTTATCAAAACATTGCAATAGAGCCTTTCATTGCCACATATGTTCTCCTATTACCAGTCATGACAAGCAGGAATTGTAGATGATTATAAATGGAGATGGTAGGTATGGACTCTGTTGAGTGAGATGGAAGAAGGTTGTCCAGGGCAAGCAGACACTTGATGAAGCTTCCCTATGTTTTAATCAGATGTATAAAATTGTCAACATCTGTTGGATCATAGAAAAAGCAAAAGAGTTCCAGAAAAACATCTGCTTTGACTGTGTGGATCACAAAAAATCTGTGGAAAATTCTTCAAGAGATGGGAATACCAGACCATCTTATCTGCCTCCTGAGAAATCTGTATGCAGGTCAAGAAGCAACAGTTAGAACAGGACATGAAATGATGGACTGGTTCAATATTGGGGAAGGAGTATGTCAAGGCTTTATTGTGACCCTGCTTATTTAACATATGCAGAGTACATCGTGTGAGATGCCAAGCTGGATGAAGCACAAGCCGGAATCAAGATTGTGGGGAGAGATATCAATAACCTCAGATAAGCAGATGACACCACCCTTATGGCAGAAAGCGAAGAAGAACTAAAGAGCCTCTTGATGAAAGTGAAAGAGGAGAGTGAAAAAACTGGCTTAAAATTCAACATTCAAAAAACTAAGATCATGGCATCTGATCCCATCACTTCGTGGCAAATAGATGGGAAAACAGTGGAAATAGTGACAGACTATTTTCTTGGACTCCAAAATCACTGCAGATGGTGACTGCAGCCATGAAATTAAAAGACGCTTGCTCCTTGGAAGGAAAGTTATGACCAATTTTATGCATATTAAGGTCCATCTGGTCAAAGCTATGGTTTTTCCAGTAGTCATGTATGGATGTAAGAATTGGACCATAAAGAAAGCTGAGTGCTGAAGAACTGATGCTTTTGAACTTTGATGTTGGAGAGGACTCTTGAGAGTCCCTTGGACTGCAAGGAGATCCAACCAGTCCATCCTAAAATAAATCAGTCCTGAATATTCATTGGAAGGACTGATCCTGAAGCTGAAGCTACAATACTTTGGCTACCTGATGCAAAGAACTGACTCATTAGAAAAGATCTTGATGATGGGAAAGATTGAAGGGAGGAGGAGAAGGGGACAACAGAGGATGAGATGGTTGAATGGCATCAACAACTCAATGGACATGAGTGTGAGCAAGCTGTGGGAGCTGGTGATGGACAGGGAAGCCTGGTGTGCTGCAGGCCATGAGGTCACAAGGAATGGGGCACAACTGAGTGGCTGAAATGACTGAAAGGGAGCCGTCAGTAAGAGGGTTAGGCTGCCTGAGTTGGTGTGACTCTGCCTTGCGCAGGCAAAACAGACCACCGTTACCTTAAAAACTAACGATGTAGCTTACTTCATAGATTCAGCTAATAGGAGATGAATTGATCTGGAGGTCCCAGGACCTAATTTTAATTCTGTTTCTGACACTCTTTCTTCTTCTGAAGAAAGAAAGGTTTGGTGTCAACAATCACAAAGACTTTCCCTCCTTTTAAGATTGTGTGGTTCTAAAGATGAAAATATTTTCTCTTTACAACATTCTCTGTTAGGAAGAGAGGAACAAGTAATTAGGAAAGGACTTTGGAGATGGAGGAGATGAAAAACTTGCAAAGTCAGGAGTAGCTGGAGAAAGAGGGAAATACGGAGAGGTCTTTGGTGGGTAGAGAACAAGAGGACTCCTCATTAAATCACACTGTTGTTGCTTCTCCCGTTCCCTGGGGCTGAGGGATGGAGGAGACACTTTGACACAATCATGAGCTGATTGTTCTTAGCAGCTTTCATATCTGTTTCTGAATGAGACAGTCATAGTAACTCACCAGTAGGTGAAACGATTTTCTGATTAGGGATAAGATAAAATCATCTCATATCCTACTTTCTCTTTCATTGATCTTTAAAACCCTCCTTTTGAATAAAGGACCAGTAATCACTATATTTAGACCTTGAAACATGATTCAGAACCAAGGTGGAGATAAGAATCAGGAGCCAAACCCTAGCCACAGCCATGCAAGCTTCTAAGTGAAGGTGCCTGGGTTTTATTTTTCTATATGGTAGTTTTCAATATATTTAACCTGCTGAGGAAAGAAAAAGAAGAGGTTGGCTTTTTTTAAAAAAAGAATTTTTAATCCTATGGTAGTGGAGAATTACCTAGATCAATAGGTTTACTTCTGTATTTTTAATTTTTATAATTTTAATTGTAATATGCTTTGGTGTGTTCCTCTGTGGGTTCATCTTGTTTGGGACTCTCTGTGCTTCCTGGACCTAGATATTTGTTTGCTTTCCTTGGTTAGGAAGTGTTCAGCTATTATTTCTTTAAATAATTTCTCTACCTCTTTCACTCTCTTCACCATCCTGGACCACTATAATGAGAATGTCAGTAGATTCAACATCTTCCCAGAGGCTTCTTAAACTGACCTCATTTCTTTTAATTCTTCGTTCTGTTCAGCAGTGATCTCCACTACTCTGTCTTCTAGCTGGCTATCTGTTCCTCTGCATCTTCTAATCGATGGTTGATTCCTTCATGCTTAGTTTTCATTTCAGCCATTGTAGTCTTCCACGCTATATGGTTCTTCTCTACATTTTCTAACTCTGTTAAAATTCTCGCTGTGTTCATCCGCACTTGTCCTGAGTTTCTTGGGCATCTTTATTGCCACTGCCTTAAAATCTTTACTGAGTAGATTGCTTATCTCCACTTGGTTGTGGTGCTGTTTAGCCACTCAGTCATGTCCAACTCGGCCCTCTGTGTGGCCTCCAAGGGCTCTTCTGCTGTGATGGGCTGACTGCTGTGGTACACTGCTAAACAGAGTTGTCCCCCTGTCTGTGTGATGGCTGCTCACCTGCTGAGGGTGGGGCTGGGTCCCCTCATGGCTGGCTGCTCAACCCAGGGAGTCTGGGACTGGTGCCTGCCCATTGTTGGCCCTGGTGCTAATAGGTTAGAGGGTGGACTCCACAGTGGAACTTGTGGGCATCAGTTCCTTGCAGTAGAATGAACTCTCAGAAATGGTTGCCACCAGCATCTTTATCTCCAGGGGAGCCCCAGCTGCCTCCTGCCTCTCTGGGAAGCTATCCAAGATCAGCAAGTGGGTCTGACCCAAGCTCCTTTCAAACAACTGTCTCTGTGCTGGGACCCAACACATTTATAATTGTGAAAAACTGGAAAAAAACATCAATCATGAAGGGATGAGTTAAATTAGGAACTGTGATGATGGAGATTAGTGTCTCTCAACCCTTTTCCCTATTTCCACATCCTTCCACTTATACATTCTACTCGACTTTTACATTCTACTCTTATCTGGAAGGGAACAGAGGACATAATGAGAATCACAGATGCAGAGTCATGCATTAATTGGCATGGAAAAATGTCCAAACACTCCTGACTGGAAAAGCCAGGATCTAGGATGTGATGTAGAATTATATCTTGTGTACAAATTCATAGATAATTTTAAGCTTTCAGTTCAGTCGCTCAGTCGTGTCCAACTCTTTGTGACCCCATGAAATGCAGCATGCCAGGCCTCCCTACCCATCACCAACTCCCGGAGTCTACCCAAACCCACATCCATTGTGTCAGTGATACCACCCAACCATCCCATCCTCTGTCATCACCTTTTCCTCCCGCCCTCAATCTTTCCCAGCATCAGGGTCCTTTCCAGTGAGTCAGCTCTGAGCCACATCAGTCCCTCCAGTGAATACCCAGGACTAATCTCCTTTAACATGGACTGGTTGGATCTCCTTGCAGTCCAAGGGACTCTCAAGAATCTTCTCCAACACCACAGTTCAAAAGCATCAATTCTTCTGTGCTCAGCCCTGTTTAGAGTCCAACTCTCACATCCATACATGACTACTGGAAAAACCATAGCCTTGACAAGATGGACCTTTATTGTCAAAGTAATGTCTCTACTTTTTAATATGCTGTCTAAGTTGGTCATAACTTTCCTTCCAAGGAGCAAGCATCTTTTAATTTCATGGCTGCAATCACCATCCACAGTGATTTTGGAGCCCAGAAAAATAAAGTCAGCCACTGTTTGCACTGTTTCCCCATCTATTTGCCATGAAGTGATGGGACCAGATGCCATGATCTTCGTTTTCTGAATGTTGAGCTTTAAGCCAACTTTTCCACTGTCTTAAAGCTTTCAGCAAAATGCAAATGATGGCTGTCTTCAGAGAGTGGGTTTCAAGTGATTTCTACTATCCTGGGTATTTTTCTCTTTGACTGTTTGACTCCTTAGAATGAGCATATATCATATTTATGCCAAGAATAAAGAAGGAAAGCATTTTTTAAAAGAGTAGTCAACATAAGCAGTAGTATCTACCAATAGATTTTAAAAGCTAGAAGACAATTTTTTCTCAACCAAGTATGATATCAACAGAATATTAAGTCTTTTAAATGTACTACAGTTTGGTAGTCTTGTGTTTCAGTTTTCCTACCATTTGAATGATGTTTATAAATACATGTTTTAAGTAGAATCCACCAAAATATTCATATAAAAAGTGAGTTCTACAGACATGATCTGGGTCAAGCATCTGAAACCTTGGTCAGAAATAATACCAAATAATTAGCTGTTTTCTATCATTTTCAAAGAGTATGTAAATGATGAAGTTTTCCTTTGTCATGCATGCAGATATTGTTAGAATTAAGACATAGCCTAGAGAAAAGGGGAGAAGGTGTTTGGTGTTACACCTGCATTTTAGGGGACATTTGTATGCAGGAGAAGACTCTTGAGAATCCCTTGGACTGCAAGGAGATCAAACCAGTCAATCCTAAAGGAAATCAACC
>SJYX01008793.1:678637-724649 GCA_006410675.1 Oreotragus oreotragus | reverse complement strand
CTTTCACTTTCATCAAGAGGCTCTTTAGTTTCTCTTCACTTTCTGCCATAAGGGTGGTGTCATCTGCATATCTGAGGTTATTGCTATTTCTCCCAGCAATCTTGATTCCAGCTTGGGCTTCTTCCAGCCCAGCGTTTCTCATGATGTACTCTGCATATAAGTTATATAAGCAGAGTGACAATATACAGCCTTGACGTCCTCCTTTTCCTACTTGGAACCAACCTGTTGTTCCATGTCCAATTCTAACTGTTGCTTCCTGACCTGCATACAGGTTTCTCAAGAGGCAGGTCAGGTGGTCTGGTATTCCCATCTCTTTCAGAATTTTCCACAGTTTATTGTGATCCACACAGTCAAAGGCTTTGGCATAGTCAATAAAGCAGAAATAGATGTTTTTCTGGAAGTCTCTTGCTTTTTCCATGATCCAGTGGATGCTGGCAATTTGATCTCTGGTTCCTCTGCCTTTTCTAAAACCAGCTTGAACATCTGGAAGTTCACGGTTCACGTATTGCTGAAGCCTGGCTTGGAGAACTATGAGCGTTACTTTACTAGCGTGTGAGATGAGTGCAATTGTGCGGTAGTTTGAGCGTTCTTTGGCATTGCCTTTCTTTGGGACTGGAATGAGAACTGGCCTTTTCCAGCCCTGTGGCCATGGAGTTGCAAAAGAGTAGGACACGACTTAGACGTGAAGCGAGAGCAGTAGCCATCAATAGGGTTCTGTGTATCACCCTCAATCTCCCAGTTCATCCCGCTCCAACCTTCCCACCTTGGTATCCATGTATTTGTTCTCTGTGTCTCTTTTGCTTTGCAAAAATTAAGAGTTCTACATAGTTTACTTGGAAAATTGTGTCTCTTAATCCACGGTTTGGAAGCAGTCTTTTTGTTGGCAAGTATTTTCTGCTTGCCCACTCTGCACGTGTTTGCTCAGAAGATCTGAAGAGCGCTTCAAGTGTTGTCTCTCCTCAATACATGCTTGGGGGCAAGAGTGGGTGTTTTTCTTTTTGGGTAAGTGATTGAGCAGATGAATCAGAAAGCCAATCAGAAACAAAGATGTAGGCAGGGATGGAGGGAAGACACAACCAGCCTTCTCACACACAGTTGATAAAATTCAGGGTTTCTGAGCCTCGGTTCCACTCACATTTGAGGTCAGATAACTCTTTGTTGGGGAAGGAGGGGTTAGAATGCTTAGCATCTCTGGCCTCTACCCACGAGATACCAGTAGCACACACCCCTCAACTCTCTCCAGACATTGCCAGCTATTCCTTGGGGAGGAGAGCAAAATCTACACGGGAGAAGCCCTGATATAATTCTAGCACCAAGCAAGTGTCACTGATGCTTTTTAAGGGGCTTGGGTTGTTTTGCGTGCTCAGTGATTCAGTAATGTCTGGCTTTTAGTGACCCTATGGACTGTGGCCTACCAGGCTCTTATGTCCGTGGGATTTTCCAGGCAACCCACTGGAGTGGGTTGCCATTTCCTCCTCCAGGGGATCTTCCCGACCCAGGGATTGAACTAGCATCTCCTGTGTCTCCTGCATTGGCAGGTGGATTCTTTTACCAATGAGCCACCTGGGAAGTCCCTATCTGGTCCCATTTATTTAGGAAGTCCTAAATAATTATATAGGTTTTTATAAATGATAGATTTTTTTTTTTGATGAATTTGTTACAATATTATTTCTGTTTTATGTTGTGATTTTTTGGCTGCAAGGGACGTGGAATCTTAGTTCTCTGACTGGGGACTGAACCTGTACCCTCTGCATTGGAAGGTGAAGTCTTAACCACTGGACCACCAGGCAAGTCCCCTACAGATGCTAGATTGGGAGCACCCCCAATTGTTGGGAATCGATAGTGGGAATAAAGGGCCTTCCCTGGTGACTCGGATGAAAAAGAATCTGCCTTCAGTGCAGGAGACCCATCTATCTGTCTCTATGACTTAGACAACCCTAGGCCCCTCTGACCATGGGATATTTTAGGCAAGAATTCTAGAGCATGCTGCTATTCACAGGCTTTGGAGTTTGAACTTTCTGGGTTTGAATCCTGGTTCTACCACTTACAAGCTGTGAGATTGGGGACAAATTTTTTTAAGAAATGGCCTCTGTTTTGGTATCCTTTTCTGCAAAACAGAGATGGTGACTTCTGTAGCTGCTGCTGCTAGTACACATAATATACATAAAATCCTCAGTGCAGGGGCCATGTGCCCCAAAACAAAAGAGGCACAATGTGTCAATGATTCCTTAGAATGTCTTTAAAATATTTAGCCACCCGGGCTATCTTGAGTTGGCTATTTTCTTCCTTTGCTCCCTCTCAATTTAGAATCTTGTTGGGATAAACCAGTGGAAACAGAAGAGCCTTAATTATGGGCTCAGCTACCTTGCTCAGGAGAGGATGACTGGTAGGCATTGGGACCTAGGACAGTTCAACTTTGATGAGAAGAGGAGGTATGTTGACGGGAGTCACTGTGACATTCAGATACTCTCTCTCACTTGGGGTAATTCTCTGGGATTACATGTCTAAGAACTTCCTCCTTTCTTTCTAGGAGATCTTGCTTTCTGTGGGCTGCTAAGTAATCTTTATGATCCCACTGAATAGACATGTTTTCACACATTCGCCCATAATGCAATATAGATGTACTGTTGCAGTAAAATACACACAATATAAAATTTACTATGTGTACATGTACTGAGGTGCTTATTCATCTCCAACTCTTTGTGACTCCATGGACTGTAGCCTGCCAGGCTCCTCTTTCTGTGGGATTCTGCAGGCAAGAATACTGGAGTGGGTTGCTATTTTCTCTTCCAGAGGATCTTCCCAACCCAGGGATTGAACTGGCATCTCCTGCATCTCCTGCATTGGCAGGCAGATTCTTTACCACTAGCTCTATCTGGGAGACCAAAATTTACTGTAATAACTATTTAATAATGTAAGTTCTGTGGCTTTAAGTATGTTCATGTTGCTGTGCAAATATCAACAGCATCCATTTCCAGAACACTTTCCAAAGTCTCAAACGGAAACTCTGTATTCATTAAGCAAATGTCCCATCCCCCATTTCCAGCTCCTGGCAACCACCCTTTTACTCTCTGTTTCTGTGAGTTAGACCACTCTAGGTGCCTCCTATAAGTGCAATCATACAATAGTTGTCTTTTCTTGATTGTCTTCTTTCCCTCCACATAATGTCAAGATTCATCCATGTGGTAGCATGTGTTGAAATTCCCTTCTGTTTTTAACCCAAATGATACCCCGTTGTATGTAGAGACCACCGTTTATTTATCCATTCATCTGTTGATGGACATGGGTTACTTCCACCTTTTGGTTATTATGAATAATGCTGCCACCATGGGCATACAAATATTTGAGTCCTTGCTTTTACTTCTTTTCAGCATTATATACCCAGGAGTAGAATTGTTGGATTCTACGGTAATTTCTATGTGGAATTTTTTTGAGAAACCACCATGCCATTTTCCGCAGCAGCTGCATCATTTTATGTTCCCAGCAGCCAAACACAGGGCCTCCAATTTCTCCACATCCTTGTGGTTTGGGTTTGCCTTTCCCCAGTGACTAGTGATGTTGGACCTCTTTTCATGTTGGATTTATATTTCAACAAGGAATTTTGAAAACTTCCTAGTAGAATTTCAAGCAGCTATTAGAAAAGACAATTTCAGACAGTGAGACCTCCCCACTACCAAATACCCCCATGTCCAGACGTGCACACGACACCTGTTTACTGCCGGCATGAGGTCATTCCGAGGCTCTGCAAACTCCCCAGTCTATGCTCTGCTCATTCATCTTGGTTATCAACTGATATCCCACCTACAAAGTCTGCTGAGGGAAGCCCGGCCAGCTGCCATCTCTTTAATATTTAGAAATCTGCCTTAATACATCCTAGTTCTTCCTGTGTGCTGCTATCTGTATTCGCGGTCTCCGGTTTTCTGGGAATTCAGTGGGATGGTTTCTTATCTGTTAGCTTGTCAGAAACAGGCGCGAGGACAATCAAATGTTCATCTATTCACATCTGGTGTTCTGCAGGGAACAGCGTTTAGACCCCTACCGTGTTTAACTGTATAAATGGTTTCTATCTATCATCTAAATCAGAACTGCGAACGTGCAGAGCAAACTACAGCAGATAGAGACTCACACAGGATCCGTGGTGGGGAGAGGGCAGAGCACCCCCGCCTCCTGCTTTGAACACGGGAACTCATAGAATTCTCACCATCATTCTTTTTTACTCTTTCCACACCGATTTCTAGTTGAAGTTTAGTTTTTAATCATGGCACTATGTGACGCATACTTGTGCGTGGATGCATGCACAAGTCTGTATGTCTGGGCCTCTGTATGTCTGCCTCTGGTATCTCTCACTGTGTTTGTCGGTCTTTGCATTTTTGTATATTTGTGTTCTCGATCATCTCCCGTGTGTGTGTATGGGTTTCACTGTGGATGCATTTTGTGTGGTGTTTTGGTGTCTGTATGTCTTGCTGTGTGTCTTAGGGTCTCTCTGTGCCTGCCCATCAGTTTGCACCTGTGATCAGCTGTCCCTGAGGGTCTGTCTTGGTGTGTGGGTTTTGTGTATGTGCGTCTGTGTCACATGGATCCTTTCCCTCTTTGTATCACCCCTATTTGTCTGTGGATGGAAGCAGACTGGTCATTTTCAAGCTTGAGGAAAATGATGGGCTTGGAGATCCAACCAGTCCATTCTGAAGGAGATCAGCGTTGGGTGTTCTTTGGAAGGAATGATGCTAAAGCTGAAACTCCAGTATTTTGGCCATCTCATGTGAAGAGTTGACTCATTGGAAAAGACTCTGATGCTGGGAGGGATTGGGGGCAGGAGGAAAAGGGGCCAACAGAGGATGAGATGGTTGGATGGCATCACTGACTCAATGGACATGAGTCTGAGTGAACTCCAGGAGTTGGTGATGGACAGGGAGGCCTGATGTGCTGCAATTCATGGGGTCACAAAGAGTCAGACACGACTGAGTGACTGAACTGAACTGAACTGAACTGAACTGTTATGGTGCCAGGCAGCCATCCTCATGATGTGTCTGAGGCTTGGCCTGCCCGGTCGCTCGGAACAGTTCCCACCCTCTGCTCTGTGCAGCTGGGTGCTGAAAACATGCTAATGGGGTAGAATGACCTGTGTTGAAATCAATGCCTCCTTTCTTTCTGGTGCTAACAAGGCCTGCACACAGGTGCCTCTGAAACACCTTCACTAGACCCCATGGAGGAAGGTGTTTGGAGGGGGGCTGAAACAATCCATTCTTCTGCCAACTCTGAGTGGCTCCCTGCCCTGAAATCTCCTTGTATCCAGGATAAACAGCTCTATCCCTTCAGTTGGCCAAATTCCTGTCTCTTTGTTAACCAGCCTGTCCTCTGCTGTACCCTGGTTTTGCCCTTTTAGCCCCCAAGGAGGATTTAATCCTCCCATTCTATTATGTTATCAAGAGTCAAGAATATGGTGACACCAGTAATCATCACCATCACCACCACCATCATCACCATCACCAATTGCCATTTACATTTATGTGATACTGTATAGAGTATGAAGGTCTAGGGTTTTCCACCCGTTGTTTCTTTCAACCCAAAAGTTCAATATATGACCCACATAAAACATTTTCCATTTTCCTAGAAGCAACTGGTATTAACTGAGCCGTCATGGTGAGTCAGATGGGATGCTCAGCCCTTTACATGAGTTAAACTACTTCCCATGGACCAAAACCCAAGGGAGCAGATAGCATTATTTCCTCCACTAAGCAGACAAAAAAAGGGATATCAAGAGAGGTCAAGTAATCTGTCTGAGGTTACACAGCTATGAAGTGGTAGATCTAGGTAAAGAACCCAGACATGTTAGACTTGGAGCTCATGTCCTGAACCTCTTGGAAGTAGACAGACTGCAATCTGGCTGAGCTCCTGGGACTACTGACACTGAGGACTGTCTTATAGCTTTGGGTAGTGTTTGGGCTGCTGGCCCGCTGAAGCACTCTCTTCTCAGATGCCTCCCGTTCTTCCAGATTGGCTGTCGGTTTACCCATTCATTCATCCACTCCCTCTCCCCCTCCCTCTTTCTGTCTCTTTTCCTCTCTGTCTTTCTCTCTCTTCTGCTCCCACCATGTCCTGAAGTCCAGGTCCAGAATTTCAGTATCATCTTTGGCTTCTGTTTTTCTAACATCTCCCATCTGGTATATTATTGAATCCTATGAGCTCTACCTTCAAGATACATCCAGAGCTATTGATAGATAACTAATAAAATAGATATAAAATGTATAAAATAGATAACTAATGAGAACCCACTGTATAGCTCAGGGACCTCTACTCAATGCTCTGTGGTGTCCTGAATGTGAAGGAAATCCAAAAGAGAGGGGATATATGTATATGTCTGGCTAATTCATTTTGCTGTACAGCAAAAACTACACCACATTGTAAAGCAACTATGCTTGTTAGTAGCTCAGTTGTGTCTGACTCTTTGTAACCCCATGGAGTGTAACCTGCCACATTCCTCTGTCCATGGAATTCTTCAGGCAAAAATGTTGGAGTGGGTTGCCATATCATTCTCCAGGGAATCATCCCGATCCAGGGATTGAACCTGGGTCTCCTGCATTGCAGGCAGATTCTTTGCTGTCTGAGCCACTAGGGAAGCTCAAAACTATACTCCAATAAAAAATAAAAAAATATATACATCCAGAATCCAAGAACTCCTCTCCCCCCACAGCCACCCCCTTTCTGGGCACCATCGTCCTCCTTCCTCTGGGTATTGCAATAGCTGCTGAACTGGTCATCGTGGTTCTGGTATCCCCTCCACCCCCTTATTGTCCATTCTCCACATAGAAGCCACAGCGGCCACTGATACTAAAGCATTAAGTCTGGTCACATCACTTCTGTCCTCCAAGCCCTTCATGGGCCCCATTTCACCCAAAGTAAAAGCCAAAATTCCTCCTGCAAGACCCACCTGGTCTGACCCATGGTCACCCTTCTGACCTCAGTAGCCATTGCCCTGCCCCGGCTCACTCCGGCCACATGGGTCTGACCCATCCTCAGACATCCCTGGAACGTGATCCATCACACCTTGGTCCCAGCTTTTCCTAAATAGACTGTCTTCCCCCACCCCCGACCAGACTCTCTCCCTCCTCTCTTTCTCTACTCAACAGTAACTGGCCCTCAAGTTTCAACTCCTCTTTAGCACTTTTGTTTACTTTTCTTCTCCTTAGCACGTGTGACTGGCACATGAGATGACATATTTAATTTATTTGTCATGTTTATTTTCTATCTCTGTGCTAGCAGGGCTTAGGGATTACTGTCTGTTGATTATTTCCATGTACTTGGCACATAATAGGCACTTAGCTTGTCTTTGCTGAGCGACATGTATATGGCAACACATGTATGCAGCAGAGAATTAAAAGGATATAGGAGGGAAAACTTTCTTCCCTACCAGTGCTCTTTAGACATGCATTTTTCACTCCTTGGAAGCAACTGCGCTGGCTGATTATCCTGTATCCTGAATCCTTCTGGAGATATTCTACACAAACATCCCTCTGTGTGTCTGTGTGTCTCTCTCTTCAGCCTTATCCTTATCTGTATCCCTGACTCTGTCATCTCTACCTTGACATCTACCTACGTATCTAGATCTGTTACACCATCATATATAGAGTGTTTTCATCCTTCTCTGCTTAATATCTTGCCAGTCCTCTCACAGCAGGACATGAAGAATCACTTTCATCTCTTTAAATGCCTTCCTGTTATATAATTGTCTGAGCATGCATATATTCTTTCATAGTCCCCTAGTGATGGACTTTTGGGTAGTTTCCAAAACTTTGCTCTTGCAGACATGACTACAATAAATAAAGCAGTGATTACATCATTTCTCACAAATGCTGCTATATCTATGGGATGGATTCCTAGAAGTGAAATTGTGTTGGATTATTTAAAGAAAAAAAATCAATGCTTGGCAAATTCAGCTTTCTCTAGAGCAGTGTTCATAGGAATGCTGATCCAGAAGATAGCAATGCTACTGGGTTTCTTTTTTTTTCCTTTTTTTTTTTTTTTTTTCATGTGGGATCCAGTTCCCTGACAAGGGATCGAACTCCTGTCCCCTGCAGTAGAAGTGTGGTGTCTTAACCACTGGACCACCAGGGAACTCCTTGGGTTTCTTAATGTCAGAATTTAAAATTGACTCATTATAGAGGCAACGCTATTTACAGCAAAATGGATGGACCTTGAGCTGATCATATTAAGTAAGTCAGACAAAGACGAACACCTGCCATAAGCTATCATTCATGTAGAATCTAAAACATGGCACAAATGAACTTATATATGAAAAAAATTCACAGAAGTGGGCAACAGACCTGTGGGTGCCAGTGGCGGGTGGAGTGAGGGAAGGATGGACTGGGAGTTCGGGATCAGCAGAAGCAAAGTGAGATAAGCAGAATGGATAAATAGCAAGGTCCTACTGCAGTGCACAGGGAACTGTATTCAGTATCCTGTCATTACTCATAATGGAAACATTTTAAAAAGGATATATATATATAAAAAAATATGTATATGTATAGTATAGCTAAATCACTTTGCTGTACAGCAGAAATTAACACAAGATTGTAAACCAACAATACTTCAACAAGTTAAAAAATCAATTCATTATACGGTTAATGGAGAGCTCATGAAGACCATTAAACTGGAAGCCTGTCCCTAGTTCCCCACCCCGTTCTCCACCTTAAGAAGGTGCCATAAGTCTCAGAGATCACACATGGCAGAGAACATCATAGGATGCTTTTCTGTTAACAGTAGTGTTAGACCTAATTTTCTTTAAAAGTAGCCCTGAAGTCGGGATTATCTTCTGTACTATAAACATCTCTAATCTTGACTTTGTCTATGGTCTCAGAGCTTATTTTTCCTGCTCTTGTGCTATTGGCTTCTGGGGGTAGGGTGGAGTGTGGTTAGTAGGGTTGCTTCCTGAAGCAAGAGACAGAGGAGGAAGATGTGAAATGTCAGCCATGCTTAAGCCTTGGGTGAAGTTCTGGATGTTAGTTTCCCTTTCTGCAAAATGAGGATCAAACCAGTCCATCCTAAAGGAAATCAACCCCGAATATTCACTGGAAGGACTGATGCTGAAACTGAAGCGCCAATATTTTGGCCACCTGATTCGAAGAGCTGACTCATTGGAAAAGACCCTGATGATGAGAAAGATTGGGGGCAGGAGGAGAAAGGGTGACAGAGGATGAGGTGGTTGGATGGCATCACCAACTCAATGGATGTGAGTTTGAGCAAACTCTGGGAGACAGTGAAGGACGGGGAAGCTTGGTGTCCTGCAGTCCATGGGGTCACAAACAGTCAGACTCTTATCAACTGAACAACAACAAAAATGGGGACAATAATATCTGTCCCTTCTGGATTGTTCTGAGGATTTAATTAAATCATATATTCATTTGTTAAAAGGGTATTTACTAAATACCAAGCATGTGTGAGGCTCAGGGAATGTAGGCCTAAAAAGAAACTCCCACAGGTCCTTGGCTGCCTGAACACCCTTAGCATGTGCAAGGCTCTGTGTGATGGCTGGTGGGTAGCAGGGGCGCACGTGCATGAGGGTTCCTGGCATTGGTCCTCATCAGACATTGTAGAGACAGACTCACTCCATTTGGGAGGGATTAGAGCAGAAGGGGAGGTATTCCAGTTTGCTTAGAAGGATGAGTACATGGGTTTTCAAGAAAGGAAGGGGGCTGGGTGTTGGGACGTTGCCAGCAGGAGGAACAGCCTGGAAAGGCGTCTGGGGGCAGAACAGTGAAGTCCTTGCATATCTGAAGAGTCTGGTTCAAATGAAGCATCAGGGGTGGTCATCCCTTCCTGAGGTCATGCTCCTTCCAGATCTCCAGGTTGCACCCAGCCACGGTTAACAACAGATTCTGTGCTTTTGGTCTTTGGTCTAGTGTCTTGCCTCCCACCATGTGTTTTTCCTTCGCTTCGACCTCAGCCTAAGGTTCTGACCCACTGCTCCTCTCATCCAGCTGAGCTTCAGGCTGCATCACACCCATGTATTTCCTCTCTCTATTCATCCTCTCTAACCTAGCATTTCAGCAAAGGAACCCATGAAAGGCCAACTTTGGCTCATGTGTGAGTTCATTGTCTGTTTCCTTATAGTTTTTAATCATTGTCTTTTGATTTGATAAATGAGCCTTGGCTTCTCTCAACTTTCCTAAAGACCCAGGGTAAAACAACCAATCCTTTCTGGTAGCTATTGCAGCTGTGAGGGGAAAATGAGCCTCCTCTATAGTCAATAAATCACTTTGTCACCTTAATCTTTTATTGATCTCAATAAAAGTTGTATTTTGTTTCTTAACAAAAATCCACCAGGGAGGACATCTCGTACAGGTGAGGGCACGATGGAAGTAGTGGTCAAGCCATCACCTCACATTGTTATTTATGTTATTTATGGATTCAAGGGGGGCAAAGGTTGGGGGGAAAGAGACCAAGAAAGCATTCTTGCAAGTGATGCCTCATATTTTAAAAGACACACTTGACTCCAGGTAGCCTACTCGCAGATATGACCCTGCAGCTATATTTTATGCAGACTTTTATAAACAGGTCATAAACATCCCACTTCTCCAAGTGAGGAAGGGAAAGGCTCTGTCTTGCTCGCAAGTAATGCATCTACTCGGTCGGTTAAATTTAGAAGATGGCAATCATTGTATCCAGACATGGCTTCATCTCTAGAGGAGGGTCATCCAAACAGGTTACTCATAGAAGAATGAGTAATGCCTCAAGGCTTGGAATCAAGCTTTCATTAAGGCTTGCAAAAAATGTATTCCCCCCTCAGTGCAGAGGAAAAGACCATAAAAAATGATCTCTGATGTTAATGCTTGTGTCCTGCACATATATTACCCCAGGGTATGGGAAGAGGGAGGGTTTGGTGACTCAGGCATGGGAAAAAAAAAAAAAAAAAAGAGGCAAAATAGGGTAGAGTATGCACACAATCCTTTTCTCTCTCACCTACTTTTTTCTTTAAGACCCGACTCAGTAGCCATCTCTGTGAGGGCTTCACCCCTGGGAGCCAGATTTTATTTATTTATTTCTTAACTTTTAATTTTGTATTGGAGTATAGCTGACTAACAANGAAAAAAAAAAAAAAAAAGAGGCAAAATAGGGTAGAGTATGCACACAATCCTTTTCTCTCTCACCTACTTTTTTCTTTAAGACCCGACTCAGTAGCCATCTCTGTGAGGGCTTCACCCCTGGGAGCCAGATTTTATTTATTTATTTCTTAACTTTTAATTTTGTATTGGAGTATAGCTGACTAACAATGTCATGATAGTTTCAGGTGTACAGCGAAGGGACTCGGCCATATGTCTACATGTATCCATCTATTCTCCCCTAAAGCTTCCTCCCATCCAGGCTGCCATCTAACACCGACTTGAATTCCCGGTGCTATACAGCAGGTCCCTGTTGGTTGCCCATTTAAAATGCAGTAATGTGTGTAAGTCCATTCTAAACTCCCTAATTATCCCTTCCGCTCATCTTTCTCCCTGGATGATAAGTTCATTCTCTAAGTCTGTCAATCTGTGTTTGTTTTGTAAATAAGTTCATTTGTGTAACTTCTTTTCAGATTCTGCTGATAAAGGATGACTCACTTCACTCAGTATGACACTCTCTAGGTCCATCCATGTTGCTGAAAATGGCATGATTTTATTCTTTTTAATGGCTGGGTAATAGTCCATTGTGGGCTTCCCTGGTGGTTCAACAGTAAAGAATCTGCCTGCCGATGCAGAAGAGGAGGGTTCAATCCCTGGGTTGGGAAGATTTCCCCACAAAAGGAAATGGCAACCCACTCCAGTATTCTTACCTGGGAAATCCTATGAACAGAGGAGCCTGGTGGGCTACTGTCCATGGGATTTCAAAGAGTTGAGCACGACTTAGTGACTAAACGACAGCAGCAACAATATTCCATTATATATACGTACCACGTCTTCTTTATCCATCCCTCTGTCAATGGGTATTTAGGTTTCTTCCAGGTCTTGGCTGTAAACGGTCCTTCAATGATGTATCCTTTCAGACTGTGTTTTTCTCCAGACATGTATCCAGTAGTGTGATTGCAAGGCCTGGGACCCACTTTTTATTCTCCCCAATATCCTGTGATTTCCATTCATTGTGTTATCACATTTTATCATCTGGATCAGGCAAAGCGCCTGACTTCACCGAGTTTACATTCTCTGATGGAATAATATACATCTAAAGCAGAAAGCTTGGCACATTGCAGGTCCTCAAAACAAGAAAGTTCAACTTTATCTTCCTTCCCTTTTCTGTTACGATGGTTGTTACAGCATCTCTGGGCATTCAAAAAAATTTTTTTTTCCCTTGGGATAGGAATTAAGGGCTAATGTCTTTTAAAGGGAAGATGTGAACCATAAGATCTCCAAAGAACAATTTCAACTTCTGGTATAATAATAGCTAACATTAATTGACTGTTTTCATGGAGTCCTGTGAATAATAATAGCATTTATTGTGTGTTTACCATGCACTTTGCTAAGTGCTTTTTATGTATCCATCTTTTAATTTTTATTACAATTCTAGGATGCTCGTACTACTTTCATTCTTCTTTGGCAAAGAGGAAACCGTCTATGAAGAGGTTACAAAGTATGTCCAGTAGAAAACAGATTGTGGTTGCCAAGGGGAGAGGCGGTGGGGGAGGGATGGGCTGGGTATCTGGGGTTAGCAGACGCCAACTATAATACACAGAATGCATCAACAACAAGGTCCTACTGTATAGCACAGAGAGTAGCATTCAATATTCTGTGGTTAAACCATGATGGAAAAGAATATAGAAAGAAAGTGTGTGTGTGTGTACAGAATATGTACATATATATAAAGAATGTATAACATATATATAACTGAATTGCTTTGCTGTACAGCAGAAAACGCATTGTTAGATTTTACAAAAAGATGTGTATAAGAGACAGGTGTATCAACTGTACTTCAATAAAATTAATTAAAAACTATTATATATAGAATGGATAAACAACAAAATCCTACTATATAGCACAGAAAACGATATTCAATATTCTATGGTCAAACTATGATGGAAAAGAATATAAGAAGAATGTGTGTGTGTGTGTGTGTGTGTGTGTATATACAGAATGTGTACATATATATAAAGGATGTATATATATATATATATAATGGAATAACTTTGCTGTACAGCAGAAATTAACACAACATTGCAAATCAACTGTACTTCAATAAAATACATTAGAAAAACAAAAACAACAAAAAATAAGCACATCCATGGTCCCCCAACTGGGACGGGGGGTCAGGGTAGCAGTACAGGTGACCTGGCTCAACTGTCCGTACCGCTCACCTGTGCACTGTTCTCATCCCTCTTAAAATGTTATCAGCCTAACTGTGCTAAAGGGAAAACTCACTAGTCACCTCTCCTCCTTAATACCAGGAAAATGGGATATGTTCTGGTGTACCTCTGACCCATCTGGGAAGAAGGGNTGTCCGTACCGCTCACCTGTGCACTGTTCTCATCCCTCTTAAAATGTTATCAGCCTAACTGTGCTAAAGGGAAAACTCACTAGTCACCTCTCCTCCTTAATACCAGGAAAATGGGATATGTTCTGGTGTACCTCTGACCCATCTGGGAAGAAGGGAGGAAACAGTAAAGGACTGGAACGTATTTACACCTTGAAGCCTGATCTTCTTTGTTCAAATGGGCGTTAGAACTTGTGAGCACTGGATGCACCTTGACTAGTGGGTTTTGTTCTGTTTTAACCTTTCCTTTTGTATTCGGGTATAGCAGATTAACAAGCTTGTGACAGTTTCAGGTGGACAGCAAAGGGACTCAGCTATACACATACCCATACATATATACATATACGTATTCATTTCCCCACAACCTCCCCTCCCATCCAGGCTGCCATATGACATTGAGGAGAGTGCCCTGTTCTACATGGTAGGTCCTTGTTGGTTATTCATTTCAAATATATCAGTGTGTACCTGTCCTTCCCAAACTCCCTAACAGTCCCTACCTGCCTTCTATCCCCCAGCGATCACAAGTTTGGTCTCTAAGTCTGTGAGTCTGTGTCTGTTTTGTAAATAAATTCATTTGTATCACGTCTTTTTATTTATTTATTTTTGATCAGTTAAATAAGGCTTTTTTTTCTTCTATCAAACACTGATTTTTTTTTTTTTTAGCACTAGAAACATTTTGTATTGGGGTATAGCCAATTAACAGTGTTGCAGTAGTTTCAGGTGGACAGTGGAGGGACTAAGTCACTTAGTCACTTAGGGAAGACTTCTTCCCCTGGTGGCTCAGTGGTAAAAAATCTGCCTGCAATGCAGGAGACACAGGAGTCCTGGGTTCAGTTCCTGGGTTGGGATGATCCCCTGGAGGACGACATGGCAACCCACTCCAGTGTTCTTGCCTGGAGAATCCCATGGACAGAGGGTTGCAAAGAGTTGGACACGACAGATGGTGATTGCAGCCATGAAATTAAAGGATGCTTACCCCTTAAAAGGAAAGTTGTGACCAACTTAGATAGCATATTAAAAAGCAGAGACATTACTTTGCCGACTAAGGTCCGCCTAGTCAAGGCTATGGTTTTTCCTGTGGTCATGTATGGATGTGAAAGTTGGACCATGAAGAAAGCTGAGCACCAAAGAATCAATGCTTTTGAACTGTGGTGTTGGAGAAGACTCTTGAGAGTCCCTTGGACTGCAAGGAGATCCAACCAGTCCATTCTGAAGATCAACCCTGGGATTCCTTTGGAAGGAATGATGCTAAAGGTGAAACTCCAGTACTTTGGCCACCTCATGCGAAGAGTTGACTCATTGGAAAAGACTCTGATGCTGGGAGGGATTGGGGGCAGGAGGAGAAGGGGACGACCGAGGATGAGATGGCTGGATGGCGTCACGGACTTGATGGACGTGAATCTGAGTGAACTCCGGGAGTTGGTGATGGACAGGGAGGCCTGGCGTGCTGCGATTCATGGGGTTGCAAGGAGTTGGACATGACTGAGAGACTGAACTGAACTGAAGCAACTTAGCACGCATGCATTCTCCCCTAAACCCCCCTCCCATCCAGGCTGGTGCATAACATTGAGCAGAGCTCCATGTGCCATACAATAAATAAGTCTTTGTTGGTTATCAGTTTTAAATATAGCAGTGTGTACATGACCTTCCCAAAGTCATGATATTTCTCCTTCTCTGCCTGATTTACTTCACTCAGTATGACAAGCTTTAGATCCAACCATGTACAACTGGGTGTAAAGTGGATGTTACTTAAGCAGGTTTGACTGTGAAAAGAAAGATACTCCGGAAGGACACATCCAACAAACATCACTAAAGGGAAAATTCCTCAGGCCCCCAAATACAAAGCTCTCACTGGAGAGCATTATCTCTTCTCATCTCCCCTGATCTACAGGAAGTGAGATGGGATGTGTAAACAAATGAGCACATTTAGCCTGGGACATGCCAGAGAACAGGGAAATGGCTCCAGAAGATTTCTCGTTGTCTTCCCCCCTCAACCCACATGCAGCTATCTTTCTCCACTTGCATATTGTGAAAAGCCCAGGCCTGTGCACATTCTGAGAAATATAAAGCACTACATAAAACAAAGGGAATTGTTAGTAAAACAGATGCAGTGTTAATTGCACTTGTGAGAGCAGCATAAATAAAACAATACACGTGCTAGAAAATCCGTTTATGAGGCTCAGATTTTACAAAACTGCTTTTTTTTTTTGCAAAGGTAAAGAAAAAAAAAACAGCAGAATGACTAGAATTACATCTTTTAAAAGATTATTCAGATCAATGCTAATGGAGTCCAAGATTTTCAATGTCTTATTCATTTTTCGAGGCATCAAATATTTACTAAAGGTCTGCTAAATGTCAGCCTAGGTGCTTGGGGCTTATGAGTATAAGGAAGAATATTTAGCCTTTGTTCTCAAGGGACTATGAGTTTAAATGCCCAAGTAAATATTTAGGGCAGTGGTTCTCAATGGAGGAGGAGGTGGGCAAAAGGGAATGTGGCAATATCTGGAGACATTTTTGACTGATCCATCTAGGAGGGTGTGTTATCTTGTGGGTAGAGGCCTTGTTGTTTAGTTGCTAAGTCGTGTCTGACTCTTTGTGACCCCATGGACTGTAGCCCACCAGGCTCCTCTGTCAATGGGATTTCCCAGGCAAAAATACTGGAGTGGGTTGCTATTTCCTCCTCTAGGGGACCTTCCTGACCCAGGGATCGAACCCATGTCTCCTGCTTGGCAGGTGGATTCTTTACCACTGAGTCACCAGGGAAGACCCTGGGAAGAGGCCTAGATGGCTTCTAACATCCTACAGTCTAAAGGACAGTGCTCATAACAAAGAATTATTTGGCCCCAAATGCCAGTGGTGCTCAGGCTGAGAAGACCTGCTTCAGAATATTAGAGTTACTGATTTCTACCATAAGGACACATGCAAAGGCACATGGAGGAACATAGAATGAGAGCTACTAGATTGGCCTCTGGCACGGGGAAAGCTTTTATGAAGAATATGATATTACATCACATTACAGATCATTGGATTTACTTACGGCAATGAGTATCTGTTGATCCCCAATTCCCAATTTATCCTTCCCCTTTCCCCTTTGGTAACCATAAATGTGTTTTCTATGCCAAAATCTTTGACTGTGTGGATCACAATAAACTGTGGAAAATTCTGAAAGTGATGGGAATACCAGACCACCTGACCTGCCTCCTGAGAAATCTTTATGCAGGTCAGGAAGCAACAGTTAGAACTGGACATGGAACAACAGACTGGTTCAAAATTGGGAAAGGATTATGTCAAGGCTGTATATTGTCACCCTGCTTATTTAACTTATATGCAGAGTACTTCATGAGAAACTGGAATCAAGATTGCCGGGAGAAATATCAATAACCTCAGATATGCAGATGACACCACTCTTATGGCAGAGCTTTCTGCTTCTTGATGAAAGTGAAAGTGGAGAGTGAAAAAGTTGGCTTAAAGCTCAACATTCAGAAAACCAAGATCATGGCATCTGGTCCCATCACTTCATGGCAAATAGATGGGGAAACAATGGGAATAGTGACAGACTTTATTTTTTTGGACTCCAAAATCACTGCAGATGGTGACTGCAACCATGAAATTAAAAGATGCTCCTTGGAAGAAAAGTTATGACCAACCTAGACAGCATGTTAAAAGGCAGAGACATTACCTTGTCAACAAAGGTCCATCTAGTCAAAGCTATGGTTTTTCCAGTAGTCATGTATGAATGTGAGAATTGGACTATAAAGAAAGCTGAGCACCGAAGCTACTGATGCTTTTGAACTATATTGTTGGAGAAGACTCTTGAGAGTCTCTTGGACTACAAGGAGATCCAACCAGTCCATCCTAAAGGAGATCAATCCTGAATATACATTGGAAGGACTGAGGCTGAAGCCGAAGCTCCAATACTTTGGCCACCTGATGAGAAGAACTGAGTCATTGGAAAAGACCCTGATGCTGTGATATATTGAAGGCAGGAGGAGAAGGAGGGATGACAGAGGATGAGATGGTTGGATGACATCACTGACCCAATGAACATGAGTTTGAGTAAACTCCGGGAGTTGGTGATGGACAGGAAGACCTGGTGTGCTGCAGTCCATGGGGTCGCAAACAGTTGGACACGACTGAGTAACTGAACCGAATATCTGATTTGTCTTTAAATATTTATTTAATTATTTGACTGTGCCAGGTCTTAGTTGTGGCATGTGGAATCTTTGGTTGCAGCATGTGGGATCCAGTTCCCTGGCCAGGGATCAAACCCAGGCCCCTTGCATTGGGAGCCTGGCATCTTAGCCTCTGGACTACCAGTGAAGTCCCTGCAATATCACATTCTTCATAAAACCTTTCCCCATGCCAGAGGCCAATTTAGTTGCTCACATTCTGTGTGCCTCTGAGAATTTGGGATCATCAGATACACACTACTATATATAAAGGGCTTCCCTTGTGGCTCAGACAATAAAGAATCTGCCTGCAATGTGGGAGACTTTGATTTGATCCCTGGGTCAGGAAGATCCCCTGGAGAAGGGAATGGCTACACACTCCAGTATTCCTGCCTGGAGAATTCCATGGACAGAGGAGCCTGGTGGGCTGCAGTCCAAGGGATCACAAAGAGTTAGACATGACTGAGCAACTAACACTTTCACTTCACTATATATAAAACAGATAAACAGCAAGGACCTACTGTATAGCACTGGGAACTATATTCAATATCTAGTCATAACCTATAAGGCCTAGAATAGAAATCCTTCTCCAGGGGATCTTCCCAACCCAAAGATTGAATGTGTGTCTCCTGCATTGCAGGCAGATTCTTTAGCACTGAGCCACCCGGGAAGGCTCTCCTCTCCCATAATGGAAAAGAATCTGAAAAAGAATATATATATATGTATATATGTATGTATATATATGAAACTGAATCACTTTGCTGTATATCTGAAGCACTGTAAATCAACTATACTTCAACTAACAAAACAAAAATGTTGAGACTTTCCTGGTGGGCCAGTGGTTAAGAATCTGCCTGCCAATGTAGGGAACACAAGTTCATCACCCTAGAACCTATGCTCCACATCAAGAGAAGCCAACACAATGAGAAGACCTCACACTAAAACTAGCCAGTAGCCCCTGCTCGGTGCAACTAGAGGAAGCACATGCACAGCAATGAAGACCTAGCATAGTCAAAAATAAATCAGTAAAAAAGAGGGAGAGAGATGTGATTTTTGAACTCAACCCTGATGGATTAGTCAAAGCTTACTTGGTTTGGGAGGAGAGAAAGGGCATTCATAGGAGGAAGGTCAGCACATGCTGAGGTCTAGAGGCAAGCAAGAACAAGGTGGGTTCAAAGAAGGATGTCAACTTCAAGACTGGAGGTTAGAGTGTGTGTGTGTATGTGTGTTTGTGTGTGTGTGCACACACGCATGTGAAACAGAACCACTGGGGTGAAACTGTGACTGGCTTTCAACACCATGCTCAGGACTTAGGAGCCTTCAGTTAGGTCAGCAAATTGCAGCCTGAAGGCCCAATGCAATCTGCCCGTTTTCAGGTGATTCATTAGCTACGAATGGTCTTCACGTGTTTTATGTGTTGAAACAAGTCCAAAGAAGAATAATATTTCATGACACATGAAGATGATATGCAATTCAAATTTCCGTGTTCATAAATAAAGTTTGCTGGCACAAGCCCACTCACATTTGTTTATTTATTGTCTGTGGCAGCTTTCGCTACAGCAGCAGAGTCGAGTTGTTGTGGCAGAGACCATATGGCTGGCAAAACCTGAGATATTTACTGTCTGGCTCTTGACAGCAAGTTTGTGGATGCCTGAGTTAGGAAAGAGAGAATGATGTGATCACACTACAGAAATCTCTATCATATCTTCCAGGTTTGGAAGATAACCTGGAAGTTTAGAAATCAAGGTGTAAACTATTGGTATCCTAGTAAAATACTTATGGAGGAAATGTATCAGTCAGGATAAGGTAGCTTGTGCTGTGGTAACAAGCAAGCACTCGAGTCCCCAAGGCTTTCAAGGGTGGGTTCTCATTAAAAATGTGCTCACAAACTTCCTGGGTGGTACAGTGGATAAGAATCTGCCTGCTAATGCAGGGACATGGGTTCGATCCCTGGTCTGAGAAGATTCCATGTGTCACAGGGCAACTAAGACTGTGTACCGCAACTACTTGAGTCCGTGTTCTAGACTGTGAGCCACAACAACAAGGTAAAGCAAGTATACTTCAACAAGAATTGATTTAAAAAAGACTCTAGCAATCTTTTTTATGAAACAAGTAAAACCATGGAAACAATTGCAATAGCCATAAATGACTTAATAGGCACACCTCGTTTTACTGCACTTCTGAGATACTGCGTTTTTGTTTGTTGGTTTTTATTTGTTACGAATTGATGGTTTGTGCCAGGTCTGCCTTGAACAAGTCTATTGTCACCATTTTCCCAACAGCATTAGCTTATTTCATGTCTCTGTGTCATAGTTTGGTAATTCTCTCAGTATTTTCAGCTTTTAAATTATATTTGTTATAGTGATCTGCAATCAGTGATCTTTGATGTTACTATTGAAAAGAGTGCAACTAGCTGAAGGCTCAGATGGTGGTTAATATTTTTTAGCAATAAGGTATTTTAAAATTTAAGTATGTATGTATGCTATTGCATACATAATAGACTACAGTATAGTATGAACATAACTTTTAAATGCACTGGGAAACTGACAAATTCATGTGATTCACTTTATTGCAATAGTTGTTTTATTTTTGTCATCTATATTGAACTCTCAATATCTCTGAAGACTGCCTGCCCCTTGCCTAACTTTAGTTATGTGGCTATTCTAGCAAAATCACTCGATTATACACACATTTTGTCTGTTTCCTTCTGACCTGGGACACACAGTTTGCTCACCTACACATTCACATCCAGCCTATAGTCCCTCCCATGTTTGGGTAAGACCAGGGCTTCCCTGGAGGCTCAGATGGTGAAGAATCCACCCGTGAATCCAAGAGATGCAGGAAGATCTCCTGAGTCAGGAAGATCCCCTGGAGTAGAAAATGGCAACCCACTGCAGTATTCTTGCCTGTGAAATCCCATGGACAGAGGAACCTAGCGGGTCACAGTCCCTGGAGTTGCAAAGAGTCGGACACGACTGAGCAACTGAGCATGCACAAGGGACTGTATGTGGAATTTGGACAGAAAGGCATCAACAATGACTCCATGATTTTCAGTCAGAGCAACCAGGTGGCGCCATCTACAGAAATCAGGATCACTGAAGGGAGAGCAGGCTTTGCTGGGTTCAGAGCTCTGCAACCCTCCTCATAATGAGGGCCAGGTATCCTGGAATGACTTAAATCCTTAGGACACATTTTGCAAAAACAATTTCATGTCCACCTTATGAGATGGGTAGGACTGATGCTAATTGTTTCCATCTTGTAAATGAAAATAACCAAGCACGCCTCAGAAAGAGTAAGTCAGAGAGTGTAACAGACTAGACTATCTTGAAATGGGAGACAGAAAACCACTAACCAGCCAACACAAGCACAAAAGGAAATACACTGGCTCTAGCAATGGAGGATGGAAGGATGTAGTTGGTACTAGTCTTGCCTAGGATTGGTGGTGGGTACTGTGCTTCCCTCTGTTTGTCAGTCTGTCCAAGATGGTGCCTCCCAAGCCCAGATACATGTTCCGAGTCCCTAGAACTCGGGAGACTGTGCATATATTCTCCCAGGCTTACCTCCCTTTCACTTGCTGAAAGACTCCTACAATAATGTCGTAGCTAGATCCATAAAGACGGAAGACTGAGTGTTCTGCAGGTTGGCTGACAGACTTTAGTTTCATTCTGATAGTGGGGAGAGGAATCCATCGTAACCCTGTCGCCTTACTGCCAGAAGAGATTGCCTTCTTTCTGCTCTGGAAAGAGAAAGAACTCTCCACTCCCAGAGAAGCGTTCTCCCCGAAGTTGATCACTGGGACAGAAGTTCCTTGGACTCATCTCCAGTTGGAGCCAGGTTTACAGGGAGGCCACTATTATCCTGTGTTGTGATTGGAAGGGTTTTTAGTCATGTGTCTCCACACGTGGAATTGACTTCCAAGGTCTTCGACTATTTTTGTTCCCTCTGCCTACTCCTCTTGGAAGAGAGAAATGTCCTGAACTTCCTGCCTCTGAAAGTTATCTCTACCTTGTTGTGACTGACCTGCTTACATCCTTTCTTCTAAACACTGCCTCATCTTTGCGGCTCCATTACTCCACCACTTGTTCTCCAAGGTCTTCGACTATTTTTGTTCCCTCTGCCTACTCCTCTTGGAAGAGAGAAATGTCCTGAACTTCCTGCCTCTGAAAGTTATCTCTACCTTGTTGTGACTGACCTGCTTACATCCTTTCTTCTAAACACTGCCTCATCTTTGCGGCTCCATTACTCCACCACTTGTTCACTTTTTCCCTGCTGCTGCTGCTGCTAAGTCACTTCAGTCGTGTCCGACTCTGTGTGACCCCATAGACGGCAGCCCAACAGGCTCCCCCATCCCTGGGATTCTCCAGACAAGAACACTGGAGTGGGTTGCCATTTCCTTCTCCAATGCATGAAAGAGAAAAGTGAAAGTGAAGTCGCTCAGTCTGTCCGACTGTCAGCGACCCCATGGACTGCAGCCCACCAGGCTACTTCGTCCATTGGATTTTCCAGGCAAGAGTACTGGGGTGGGGTGCCATTGCCTTCCCCGCACTTTTTCCCTACTTCATTGGTTATTCATTCTCAGACTTCTTTGCTGGTATTTCCCTTCCCTGGGTTTCTTCAGTGACTTAGTGGTAAAGAATCTACCTGCAATGCAGGAGACATAGGAGATGGAGGTTTGATCCCTGGATTGGAGAGATCCTCTGGCGGAGGAATGGCAACCCACTCCATTATTCTTGCTGGAAAAATCCCATGGACAGAGAAGCCTGGCGGGTTACAGTCTATAGGGTTGTAAAGAGTCAGACAACTGAAGCGGCTGAGGCACACACTCCCTTCCCTAACTTCAAGACATTGGTGGACTTCATCAGTGACACAGACTCACAGACTTAGGGAATGAACTTATGGTTACCAGGGGGAAAGGGTGGAGGAGATAGCGACCCCATGGACTGCAGCCCACCAGGCTACTTCGTCCATTGGATCTTCCAGGCAAGAGTACTGGGGTGGGGTGCCATTGCCTTCCCCGCCTAAAACATTTGAAAGACCCAGAATTCTTAACTATGGATGATAATGAAAGTAATACCTGTATAACTTCTGCAGTAAGCATAAGTGTGCCTATTACAGGATTTAGCTACTTGGCATCTAATTTAGTTTGTGTTTGGTTGGACAATATCTGCTTTGTTTTCAGAATAAAAAAAAAGATTTTATGGTTGGCACTTAAAAACATTATTTTTGCTATAGTTATTACTCTTTTAGCTCCCTGAATGTCTCAAGCTGATTATAAGATATTTTTATGCAGATGTATCATGCCTAACAAACTTAGTAAAAACGTACTTCCCTAAAACATACTAGTTTAAAAAACAGCCATTTCTTATTTTCTTATTTTCAACAGTTGTGAATTCTTCTAGCCTGAGCTGGCTCAGTTAGGGTAGGATGGCTTCATTTGTATGTCAGTTGGTCTAAAGTCACATGTCACTGGTTAGTCTCATGATGATGGAAGGGTCTCCAGTCTCAAGAAAGAGACAAATAGTCTCAAGAAAGGGCAAAAATCAACACAAGCAGTTTTTGAGCCTTTGCTTAAATCACTGTTGGTACATCACATTGGTCCAAGCAAGTCATAGTGCCACATCTGGAATCAAGGGCAGAGGTCCTCCTACATCTAAATATGACATAGCCATACTGCAAAGAGGCATGCAAACAAGACTAGGAGCAATTACGTCCCTTTCTTTTGCAATCTAGCATAGAAAGTGAATGGAAAAATCAGCACACACCACATTAAATGAGACTGCACTACACCTTCTGAATGGTTTTATTTAAAAAGTATGTTGTTGGTGGTTTAATTTCAAGGCACAAAAACCTGTTAAACATAGAGTAAGATACTATTACATATATGGTATGAATATACATCATATTATATATGAATGTAAGAATGTATATATATATATGCATATATGTGTATATATTATATACTATCATATAAGTATTCCTAACCACCATTTTCAACAGAGATTCTATGGGGAAAAGTATTTTGAATTTTAGTTTCAGATCATAGAATCACTCACCAATTTTACCCTCCAGGAACATCAGTGGAAGAGAGCCATATGCAGAAAGGCCAGAGAAGGCTAAGTGGATCCTTCCCCTTAGTCATTAGTAATGTGTGGCCCCCCTGAGTACAAGAAGGCTTCTCTCTCATAAGTTAAACACTCCTCAGATAATCAGTCATGGGAAACAGCAAAGCCCTGTTAGGAGTCAGAGGCAGAGGGCATTTGAGGAGAATGTGCATGAGTTAGAGAAGTAGTATTAATGAGAGTGGGGGATTAAGGAATGTCAAGGACTAGAGACATTCCAAATATGAACTCCCTAATCTTTAATTCTCATGTGTGACTCAGACTAACCATAACCTAGATATTCAAACATTATTTGTATCTGATTTGTCAAATCACAAAGCTACTAGAAAAAAGGCTGGAAATTTTTACTAATGCTTTTTGGTATCAAAAAAACATTAGCTCAGAAAAAGGAAACATTTTAAATGTAGGAAGACTGAAAAGAGCATTAATTTAAAAAAAAAAAAGAGTTCAAATCTAATGTAAAACGTTTAACACATCTAGTATAATTGCTATGCATTCACTGAAGAGGTCAGAAATCACAAGTTGCATTTAACTCTGTAAGAAATCATTTATGAAGCTCAAAACAAATATAATCAAAATGATAAGTAAAATTTTTAATTTGATTTTTAGCCAAACAGATGCTTGCTCAGACTTTGTATAACCTGATGATTTTCATGCCTTTTAAAGGAAATGGAGAAGAAGATGAGAATATTGAGAGAAAGCACTGAAGAATTACGTAAGGAAGTAATGCAGAAGAAATTAGAAATTAAAAATTTACGGGAAGATTTGACATCTAAGCAAAAGCAATTACTAAAGGAGCAGAAGGAGCTAGAAGAACTGCTTGAATATCAGGTCACCTTAAAGGTGTGCTACTTCAGCTCATACATATGTAAACATTGTATCTGCAAGGACACAAAAATGCATGGGTATCATTGCACTTTTTGCATTGACTACATAGATTTGACAAAAACCAAAACACAAACTGAAATGTTATGCAGTTGTGATTGATCCTATCAAACTAAACCTGGGCTCTGGGGATTCACAAAAGATTTCTGAATATTCAGTAGCATCACTCTAAGTTGAAGACCTGACTGGGAGAAAAGGTCTCTCCAGACCTCGTCAAGCATTTTCCAATAATAGAAAGCAGTGTCACAAACACAATCACTTCCTTCAAGAGCAGCCAAATGTCCTAACCTCTTTATATAGTTACTGCTTTATCCTTGTCTGCCTGTTTGATTCCACTTCACTTCCCTCTCACTGTGAACATTATACAAGACCCATGTTTATGTTTTCAGTTCAGTTCAGTCACTCAGTCATGCCTGACTCTTTCCTAAAACATATTTGTGTTTTAAGAAATAATTAAAATTCATTTCATTTTGAAATATTTTATGAGGTCTTGAAACAATTTAAGTAACCAAGAGTTATTTTTTAAAGCAACACATCTGAGATACCTTGGCTTAGAATTAATATTCACTTTGACGTCCTTAAGAGATAATGCAGTCAGCCAAGACATACCCAGCTGCCAACTAGAAAATGGACAATGAGCCGAGATGGATTTACAAGGAACACAGTGAAGCTAAGGCTTCAGCCCCTCACATGCATTAACCTCCTCCAAGGCCCTGAACCTAACTTAGCATTTGTAACTTGCGATTCTTTCTCTTAAAAAGAACTCCCCAAATTGTACAAGTTTTAGCCTCACAAAATTTAGATCTGCTCAAGACTGAGCAAGACCCCAGAAATATACCACAGTGCAGGGGTGTCTTCAAGCCCCTGTGTTACCCCAGGTCCCAAAGTCGAGCATGATCCTCAGGTGGGAAGGGGCTCTTCCACAACCCCTGCCATGTATGTACATATCATTCTTGAGGCTAAAAGAGAATCTTCTGTGAATCCACAGAGCATAATGCAAAGCAGTGTTAAACAAAGTTAGCTTCTAATCTTGGCCTTGATGCTTAGAAGTTATGTGACTTTGGGAAAATCATTTACCTTCTCTTAGCCTCAGCCTTTGGAGAAGGAATGGCACCCCACTCCAGTACTCTTGCCTGGAAAATCCCATGGATGGAAGAGCCTGGTAGGCTGCAGTCTATGGGGTCACTAAGAGTCGGACACGACTGAGCGACTTCCCTTTCACTTTTCACTTTCATGCATTGGAGAAGGAAATGGCAACCCACTCCAGTGTTCTTGCCTGGAGAATCCCAGGGTTGAGGGAGCCTGTCCTATGGGGCTGCCGTCTATGTGCCAGGAGCCAGCGTAAGGAATCCCACCCATGACAAGGTCATGCAGAGAGGCCTGATGGGCAAGGCGAGTCAAGCCTCAGGGTTTCCCCTTGGTATTTCCTGAGCATGTACCCCCAAAATAAAAATCTGCCTGCCTTATTGTATTATACTTTTCCACTCTTCTGACACTCTCTGGAAAAAGTTAACTCAAGGCTTTAGTCTTCTGCATTTGAAAGGGATGTTTCAGTTCAAACCCTCTCTGACAACTCTCTAACTTGCCTAACAGGTTCCCCTGGACTTTTTACAGTTTGTGAATTGCTTACAACCCCCTAACCGAGAGAGGCACAAAGCTTAAAGCATCTTAAGATATAGAGCATTTTCTAAAGAGCCAAAATTCATAATGGTGACGGATTTCACTATTGACTCAATGATTGCTGCTAGGCCTCCATATTCTTTATTTTTTAGGCACCTGGGAGGATATAAATCAATGTAAACAGGATGCGGAAATAGGTATATAATAGTTTTGATGTTAGCAACACTAGACTTTTGAGTTACTTTTCTTTTGTTATAAATCACTGTACTCCTTTTACTTGTTATAAATTGCTATATCTTTGCTATGTAAGAATGTAACTTTATTTACTGCTTTCTGAGAGTGGCACCAGACTTTGGGAAGATCAACACAAATAAGTCTTCTGCTTGACAAACCCTTATCAGAAAAAAGGCCGTAAAATGTTAATTGACCCTTCTGGCTGGAAGATGACATAAATCACCTAAGACTTGTGTATACAACTAGGTATGCAGAGAGAAAAGCCTGGTTTTGATAAGAGTCTGGGCTGCTAACGCTGCATAATTTTGTATTACCCATTGATCTCTATGTACAATCGAAAAGGTATAAAAGGCCTTTCTAGACAATAGAGGCTGGGAAAGTCATTGGAAGGACTGGTTTCCCTTGTCTCTCCTCTTTACTCTAATTTCAGGCTGAATTTCCATCTGGGGCATGAAGGCTCGCCATGTCTACTTACTTGCCCCGGCTTCTAAGATCCACGAGAGAGGGAGCCCAAGGTGGGGCACCCCCGCTATTCAAGAGGACTCTGGCGGCCTAACATAGATGGTGCAAGTTCCTTGTCTGGAACTTTATTGGTTTTCCATGTAAACCAAGTTATTCAGCCTCTTTTCTCCACTTAATTTTCCTACTACACTATTTCTTCCTAATCTTATATTTCTAATTAAATAAATAAAGTTTTTTCCTCGCCTACTCTGTCTCCCCTTCGAATCACCCTGGAATTACCGGGGCTGGACCCCGGCATCTATGGGGTCGCACAGAGTCGGACACGACTGAAAGTGACTTAGCAGCAGCAAAAGCAGCAGCCTTAGCCTTAGAGACTAAGATGCATATTCAGGGAGGTAAAGCTCTAAGGAGAATCCGATAGGTGAGTGAGGGAAACAGGACAGAGCTGCGGAAGAAGTCAGGCCAAAACATGGTTTCAGGAGACCCCTAGGCTAAAAGTGAATCAACCTGATCCCATGGGGAACTCAGATCATGAATCGCACCACAAAACTTGTTCCACCCTGAGTTGGGAGTGGGCTGCTGTACCTCCACGTCAGTCACAGCCTGTGCCCCTCTTCCTTCCATCCCCCTACCGATCCACCCTTCTGCACCCCACCCGCCACCAAGGCAACTCTGCACAGCCATGGCGCTCTGTGGAGAGAACAAGCATAAGCTGTTTAGTTCAGTCGCTCAGTCGTGTCTGACTCTTTGCAACCCCATGAATTGCAGCACGCCAGGCCTCCCTGTCCATCACCAACTCCCAGAGTTTACCCAGATTCATGTCCATCGAGTTGGTGATGCCATCCAGCCATCTCATCCTCTGTTGTCCCCTTCTTATCCTGCCCCCAATCCCTCCCAGCATCAGAGTCTTTTCCAATGAGTCAGCTCTTCGCATGAGGTGGCCAAAGTACTGGAGTTTCAGCTTTAGCATCAGTCCGTCCAAAGAATATACAGGACTGATCTCCTTCAGAATAGACTGGTTGGATCTCCTTGCAGTCCAAGGGACTATCAAGAGTCTTCTCCAACACCATAATTCAAAAGCATCAATTCTTTGGCACTCCGCTCAGCTTTCTTCACAGTCCANAAAAATAAAACAACACAAAAACAAAATGTTGATGATCTTCAGGCAGCAGTTCTGGGTCTTCCAAACTCCATCTGGATTCCCCTGCGGGGATGTCTTCTATTCCCTATGGTAGAGACCATTGGCTGCCTACCTGATAATCACCCTCCCTCTCTGTTAAGAGAATTCCATTTGGTTTAAGTCTAGGCAGGCATGGGTTCAGGGAAAGAGGGCTTCCATTCCTAGTAGATGGTCCATGATGAAATCTCAGCCAATCACGGTAACCTTATTATCCTTTAACAATGATTGGTTTAGGGATGAACATGTGACTCAATTCTGGCCAATGGATCTTATAGGAACCTGTGGATTCTGGGAGAGATGATCTACCCCAATAAACAGAGAGCGTTCTTCACACTCACAGTCAATAATTTCAGCCAGCCTGAACTTTTTCATGTTTCTGTACAGTTAATAAGTTCTAGACCTTGAAAGTTGCCCCTGCTGTTTGTTCTCCAACTGATGGAGAGCTCATGCTTCAAGATTCCATGAGAGTGTCACTTTATCTTGCCCCTATTTTTAAAACATGTCTAAGCTTTTTCCTCTCTGTTCCTGCAATATTATCTGTACCATGAGACCTCTCGGGCTGCATTGTGATTATATGTCTTTCCTACTCAACTCTGAGCATTTTCCAGGATGGAGAATTGGGCTTACTTATTTTTGAAGCCTTCCCAGTGAATGGCACTCGACCTGACATGCAGAAAATGTCCAATTAAAGTGTGATGAATGAAAGTGTGACCTGGTGCAGCAAGGAAGGATTGGCAAAATTGACAAGTCAAGGAACTAAGTGGCGAAATCTGGAGGTGACACACAGCCTTATCTTCCCNGTGAATGGCACTCGACCTGACATGCAGAAAATGTCCAATTAAAGTGTGATGAATGAAAGTGTGACCTGGTGCAGCAAGGAAGGGTTGGCAAAATTGACAAGTCAAGGAACTAAGTGGCGAAATCTGGAGGTGACACACAGCCTTATCTTCCCGTGGTTTGCAGGATGTCCAAACTCCTTATCATGACATCCAGAGCCCTTCGTGTTCTTGTCTCTGATTATCTCTGCCTACAATTTCTTGCCACAATCTCACATTCACGCTGGAAGCTTGATACACATGTGATGTGCCTTCAGACAGACATGGATTTTCACCTGCTGTCACCTCGCCTCACATTTCCCCACACATTGCACACCTTGTCAAACTCCTATTCATCTTTCAAAACCCCTTTCCAATATCACGCTTCTAGGATGTCTTTGCAGACCACTCCTGAGCAGGCTTAATTACTCCCTGGGCTACCTCTGTGCCTTGAAGATAATTTTAAGTGTGGCAGCTGGGTCTGTGTACTGGTTTTCAAATAAAAGAATTATTTATGCATTATTTATTTTTTGACTGCCCTGGGTCTTCATTGCTGTATAGGATTTCTCCAGTAGCAGTGAGTCGGGGCTCCTCTTTAGTTGCAGTTTGCAGGCCTCTCATTACGGGGCTTCTCTTGTTGCAGAGCCTGCTCTCTAGGGGACAGGCTCAGTAGTTGTGACACAGGGGCTTGGTTGCCCCACAGCATGTGGGATGTTCCTGGACCAAGGGTTGAACCCATGTCCCTGCATTGGCAGGTGGGTTCTTAAACACTGGAGCACCAGGGAAGCCTTGTGTACTGCTTTTTATTTTCTAGTGCAGGTTGGCAAAATTGACAAGTCAAGGAACTAAGTGGCGAAATCTGGAGGTGACACACAGCCTTATCTTCCCATGGTTTGCAGGATGTCCAAACTCCTTATCATGACATCCAGAGCCCTTCGTGTTCTTGTCTCTGATTGTCTCTGCCTACAATTTCTTCATATATGGCTCCCCAGTGCCTAGCTTAGACCCCAGTACATCATGGACTCCAGAACCATTTACCCAGTTGAATTCCTTGCATCCTAATTCCACCAAGGTTACTTCAGAGCCTGCCAGGATCACAACAGATTTAGCTGGCTTTCCAATGGGAAAATATAATAATAGTAATAATGTAGCATTTTAAGTACTTATTATGTGCCAGGATAGTTTCCAGGCTTGGCATATATTATTTTATTTGCCTACACATTTACCCTGTGGAGTAGGTACTACAGGTGTCTATAATTTACAGACAAGGAACTGGAGGAACAGAGAGGTTAAGTAACTTACTCAGAGTCACAGAGACAGTATTCAAACTCAGACGCTCTGACCCTGAGCTGGGTACCCTTTGGAAATTGATAGCTCATGCCAACCTGTTGTCAGTACTTTCTGCCATATTTCCCGCAGCCCTGTCCCACATTTTTGCAGCAGAGCTTTTAAATTCAGAAGCCTGCTGAAATCACTCCTCTCTCCTCTGGCTGCACGCCTTGTACATCTCTGAAAGCTTGTGGCAGGGTCTTCAATCTTCTCCACACTCAGCCACTTCCAACCTTGACCTTAAAGCCGTGAAGACGATCCTTCCGGGGTTGTTACTCAGAGGAAAATTGAAATGGTCCCGGTGGGGAGACTTCAGGATTTTAGTTTCAGCCTTCTAATTTCAGATCCGCCTACAGAAAAGAAGGATGCTAGAAGCCCGATTCACAAAATTAGGTGTGTTCCGTTCTTCGTCTCTCTTAAGAAATATGGGCGCTGCTCTAAAAATCTTTTTTTAATCTCCTCTCTGGTCCATGTAACAGGAAATTGGTCTCTGCCATCGGCCAATAAATCTCCAACTTTTTACTGAATATTAAAGAAAGACTTCAAGTCAAGTTCAAATCTCTTTGCTTGGAGTTTCTTATATAATGCTGCAGCTCCGATACCTCGGGTCATGAAAAAGCTTTAAAAAGAAGGAGAAAAATGGAAAAGCTCTCCAGGTCAGTGGCCCCCAGGGACGATCTCTTCTTAGAAATAATAGCCTGTTACTCTAAAAATCTTAAACAAGGCATTCCTTCCCTGGCCTGCACATTATAATTGAGACAGGGCATTAGCAACCGGTGTCTGGAGCACACAGGGAGCATACAGCAATTTCTGTTGGAAGTTAAGACCAAATGGGGGCTTCAGGATCTCTCCCATTTCTATTTCTTTCCATGTGTCTTTTTTTTTTTAAATTAAGGTATGGTTTCTTTGGGCTTCCCAGGTGGCGCTAGTGGTAAAGAACCTGCCTGCCGATGCAGGAGACATAAGAGATGTGGATTCGATGCCTGGTCAGGAAGATCCCCTGGAGGAGGGCATGGCAACCCACTCCAGTATTCTTGCCTGGAGAATCCCACGGACAGAACAGTCTAGCCGGCTACAGCCCATAGGGTTGTGAAAGAGTCAGACATGACTAAAACGACTTAACACACACACACACACAGTTTCTTTACAGTGTTGTGTTAATTTTGGTTTACAGCAAAGTGACTTGGTTATACATATGTACATTCTTTTTATATTGTTTTCTAATGTAGTTTATCACAAGATATTGCATGTAGTTCCCTGTACTCCATGTCTGTCTTATGCTACTTGTCCTGAAGACGAGTGGTCTCTGTTTCCTCATCAGCTGGCATATTTGATTGGTTACATCCTCCCAACCTACATCAGGAGTTTTTGCTTCAAGTTCCAGCTTTGGGTGTCCGAATTCCAAATTCTGAGGAGATGGATCCCCTTGGCCTCAGCTGAGGATAAGCTCTCTGGGCAAGGAATATGTGCTGTTCAGTTGCTCAGTCACGTCCGATTCTTTGCGACCCCATGGACTGCAGCAAGCCAGGCTCCCCTGTCCTTCACCATCTCCCAGAGTTTGCTCAAACTCATGTCCATTAAGTCGGTCATGCCATCCAATCCTCTCATCTTCTGTCACCCTCTGTCAATAAATTGGATATTTATCTGTAGTCTAACCAGCTCTGGCAGGTCTCACAGGTGGGGCTGAGGGGTAGGTAGCATTATTGTAAAATACTCACTGTCCATCCCCTACAGCCCCTTCTTCCTTGGGTGTTTGTGGGATTCTTGTCTTCACTGTATTGACGGAAGCTGGAACGTGTGACTGGCTTCATTTAAGCCAGTGAATGAAGTGGCATGAAGGGCATCGCAGAGGAAGTTCTCAGTGCCTTCTGGCACCACTCTTTTCCCCTCTGTCATGAGAGCAGTAATAACCTAGTCGGGCTGCTCTTTCAGATGCAGAAGCAGAGCTGCAACCCTCCATCAACTCGAAACATGAGACATAAACCTCTGTTTTCAAAAATCATTGAGATTCAGGGGTGTTTTGTTACTGCACCATAACCTAGACAAAGCTGACTAATACAAGGGCATCATGTGAATATCAGAGGCTGTGATGGGGGCAGATTCTTGGCTGAGAGGACAAGAGTAAATAGGTGCCCCACAAACATTTGGATATAGGGGTTTACCATTTCCTGGCAGAGTCTCTAGATGGTTGAATTAAAATAATAACTAGAATTTAAAGTAAGACTTGGCTTTTGGAGACCCTCTACAGATCTTGGTACCCTTTGTCCCTATTAATAACAGCTATTCTTTACATCCTGGAGAAGGCAATGGCACCCCACTCCAGTACTCTTGCCTGGAAAATTCCATGGATGGAGGAGCCTGGTAAGGTGGAGTCCATGGGGTTGCTAAGAGTCGGAAACGACTGAGCAACTTCACTTTCACTTTTGACTTTCATGCTTTGGAGAAGGAAATGGCAACCCACTCCAGTGTTCTTGCCTGGAGAATCCCAGGGACGAGGGAGCCTGGTGGGCTGCCGTCTATGGGGTCACACAGAGTCAGACATGACTGAAGTGACTTAGCATTCTTTATATCCAAGGTTGTGTAGATGAACAGTTAAAAGGGTTAAGGTTCAAATGGCTAGGACACAGATTCTGGCTTCATCTCTGTAATTTAATTTCCCTGTGCTCCAGGTTTCTCATTCATAAAAAAAGATAATAATGGTATCTCTCTAATAGGGTTGCTGTGGGGAATAAATGAGATGATTTATGTAATATCCTTTGTTGATGCCTGGCACAAATAAAGCACTCTAAGGTGAAACCACTTATTGTTTTTGTCTTTTAAAAAAATTGATTTATTTTTAATTGAAGGATAATTGCTTGACAGTATTATTTTGGCTTCTACCAAAGGAACCATTATTTTTATTCTTATCAATAAACTTGTGAATCAGGGAAAAAAAATCCTGGGATAATGAATTCACATGTTGATGAAATTTGGCTGCTGTAGCCATGGTCCACCAGATTGACCAGGGACACATTTCCTGGAAATGTCTTGGGCAAGCTATACACCCTGTAACTCAACCCAGTACACATTTAATTACTGCTCTCCACATGCCAGATAGTGAGTGAGGTTCAGTTTCCACCGTCCAATTTAAATGCCTACCAAGCAATGAGCCCTGTCTTTAAGCCAGATTGAGTTACTCATCTGTCATTCCCATTAGTTTATAAAGAAAAGACCCAAAGACGGGTTGGTAGAGGACATACAGTGTAGAAACCTCTTAGAACAGTGCCTGACAGGTAATGATCGCTATGAGTGGTTATTGTTCCTATTACCATTGCTATTATTATCATTATTACTATTGTTATTACCATTATTACCTTACTATTTTTGTTACTCTTTGGGGAGACAATGGAAACAGTGTCAGACTTTATTTTCTTAGGCTCCCAAATCACTGCAGATGGTGACTGCAGCCATGAAACTGAAAGACACTTGCTCCCTGGAAGAAAAGCTATGACCAACCTAGACAGCATATTAAAAAGCAGAGACATTACTTTACCAACAAAGGTCCGTCTAGTCAAAGCTATGGTTTTTCCAGTAGTCATGTATGGATATGAGAGTTGGACTATAAAGAAACCAGAGTGCCCAAGAATTGATGCTTTTGAACTGTGGTGTTGGAGAAGACTCTTGAGAGTCCCTGGGACTGCAAGGAGATCCATCCAGTCCATCCTAAAGGAAATCAGTCCTGGGTGTTCATTGGAAGGACTGATGCTGAAGCTAAAACTCCAATCCTTTGGCCACCTGATGTGAAGAACAGACTCATTGGAAAAGACCTTGATGCTGGGAAAGATTGAAGGCAGGAGGAGAAGGGGATGACAGAGGATGAGGTGGTTGGATGGCATCACCAACGAGATGGACATGAGTTTGAGTAAGCTCTGGGAGGTGGTGATGGACAGGGAAGCCTGGTGTGCTGCAGTCCATGGGGTCGCAAAGAGTCAAACATGACTAAGCGACTGAACTGAACTGATTGCTAGAGTATTACATAATCATAACAGTATTATGTAATCATCATAGCATTTGATTATTATTGTTATAACTATTATTACTATACTGCTATTGTTGTTACTCAATTTGTTACTGTAACTACTATAGTTATCACTATTATTACTCCATTGTTATTACTATCACCACTATCATGATTATATTTGCTATTATTACATTACTATCGGTCTTACTGTATTGTTATGACTGTTACATTACTGTTAATGTTTTTGTCTATTGAGGTCTTATGACCTACTCTTTTTTTCTTTTTCCCTTGCTATTTAAAATATTTCACCGCCCAGATGTATGTCATGGATTGCTTTTCTTAAAAAAAATTAGTTAATTTGGCTGTGTCAGGTTTTAGTAGCAGTTCATAGGGTCTTCAGTGCATCATGTGAGATCTTTTGTTGCAGTGTGGGAACTCAGTAATGGTGGCTCAGGGCTCATTGTTCTATAACATGGGGGATCCTAATTCCATGACCAGGGGTCAAACCCACATTCCCCCTCACCGCGAGGTAGATTTCCAGCCACTGGACCACTGGGGAAGTCCCTCCTGATTGCTTTTTTAGTTTTGTTTATTTATTTTTTTAAGGGGCACAGCTTTTTTTTTTTTTTNGTTGTTACTCAATTTGTTACTGTAACTACTATAGTTATCACTATTATTACTCCATTGTTATTACTATCACCACTATCATGATTATATTTGCTATTATTACATTACTATCGGTCTTACTGTATTGTTATGACTGTTACATTACTGTTAATGTTTTTGTCTATTGAGGTCTTATGACCTACTCTTTTTTTCTTTTTCCCTTGCTATTTAAAATATTTCACCGCCCAGATGTATGTCATGGATTGCTTTTCTTAAAAAAAATTAGTTAATTTGGCTGTGTCAGGTTTTAGTAGCAGTTCATAGGGTCTTCAGTGCATCATGTGAGATCTTTTGTTGCAGTGTGGGAACTCAGTAATGGTGGCTCAGGGCTCATTGTTCTATAACATGGGGGATCCTAATTCCATGACCAGGGGTCAAACCCACATTCCCCCTCACCGCGAGGTAGATTTCCAGCCACTGGACCACTGGGGAAGTCCCTCCTGATTGCTTTTTTAGTTTTGTTTATTTATTTTTTTAAGGGGCACAGCTTTTTTTTTTTTTTCAATTTGGTTGCACTCAGTCTTAATTGTGACATGTGAGATCTAGTTCGCTGACCAGGGATCAAACCCAGGCCCCCTGCATTGGGAGCATGAAATCTTGCTACTGGACCACCAGGGAAGTCCCCCGATTGCTTTTTTAGATCCCCTGGATTTAGCGCTCACGCTGTCCCATGAACACTTGAGTTCCTATCTCCTGGTTGCCTCTGTGGTCTCCCTGTTCCCATGTTGACTAGCACGACCATCTCTCACCTGAGTCCCTTGCACTGAGCCCTGGACTCTCCTAGAGGGGAGGCATGGATTAGGACACTTACAGATGAGAAGGCCAAGCACTGATGAGCTTGGTTTCACTGGAGGAGAGAGGTACTTTTTCTCCACACTGTCTTCCCCAGGGCAGGAGCGCAAAGAGAAAGGTCATTTGCAAGAAGCTTTCTGAAGATACTACCTCACCAGCTTCTCTCCAAAACTGTAATCTGGAGAAGGCATTGCTGCAATATTACAGTGACCTATATTCATGGTAAACTTCCCCACTCTCCCAGGAGAGACTGGTGAGCTACGAGTCTCCCCCATACAGGTGGCTTTTTAGGACACCCTCCCCTTCCAAAAAAAAAAAAAAAAGCAGCAGCGACTTGTTTGGTACCACTCGGACTCCCAAGTAATATTCAGCTTATAATTCTCTCCCCTCCTCCAAAGGCGAGTTATTTGCCAGATCCCAAATGGTCCACGGGTGATGGATGGCGGGTGATTTCTACATCAGCACACCTTGGAGCCCCAGAGCTAGCCCTCTGACAGCGTTAGCATAAAAGATTTACATTTATGTTACGAGGGCCACACAAGAATAATAATTTTAAGATACATTGCCTCGGCTGCTGGTGCACCCTGGGAAATCTAGCCGCGGCAGGCGCTGATCCACACTGTAATTACAAAATGGCAGTGCAGGAGAGGGTTTTTTTGGAGACAAGCGGCTAGAGACCAAAGCCATCTGCATGCCTTGGTGGATTGAAATTACAGTAATATATGAAGACATTACCTGAAAAACCCGGCACCATTTCAATGATTTACTCTTCAGCCCCGGCAAGCTTTAATTTAAGGATAAAGTCATTCAGAGAGCTAATCTGATAGGCGAGGCATTATTTCACACAGTTAAGTTAATTTACAGTAGCTGATTGTTGTGGTTGCTTTAGGTATTATTATCTTCCTACAAACAGCTGATCTGCCAGACAGAAGCAATACACTGCTTAACGCAGTGTCTTAATTCAGCCGGCAAGCTATCTGTGATAAAGGTTTGTTTATAAGCAATAATAGGAAAGTCATTTTGAGGCCACGCTGATAACGCTGATGAGAGATATTTTTTAAGGGGGAAAGGCACAACTGAATAAATAAGTGAATCAGCAAGCCCTGTACTCGTGGGTCTGTTTGGAACGGCTCTTCTGAGCGGTCCTTTTCCACGGGCACGCCCCTCCTCCCCTCCTTCATGGGTTTCCCGCCTCGTGGTCCTCTCTCTGCACCTTTACCCCAAATCATCCTACTGTCTGGCAAACACTTCTTCCTTGCTGCCAAATCGACTTCTCAGCCAGACCTTTGAGAAAAAACACATCTTGGGAGTCCAGTGAATTCAGCTGCTTTCCAAGCAAAAAGTGAGCTTTGATATTTGTCTTGAATGAGCTTTTTTTTTTTCCTTTTTATCTTTGAGAGACAGAGCATGTTCACTGGTGGTTGCTGTGGCAGAAAAACATCAGGAAGTGGGTATTTAAAAGGGAGCTAACAGATTGGGAGGTGAAATTGGAGATTTTGAAAGGGTTCGATAAAACTAACTTGCCAAGGGGGAGGTGGGAAGGGGGGGATGGATTGGGAGTTTGGGATTAGCAGAAGCAGACTATCAATATTATACATAGGATGTTTGCGGAGAATGGATACATGTATACGTATGGCTGAGTCTCTTTGCTGTCCACCCCAAACTAACAGAACATTGTTACACTGCAATATAAAATAAAAAGTTAAAAAATGTCATTGGAAGGACTGATGCTGAGGCTGCAGCTCCAATACTTTGGCCACTTGATGTGAAGACAGCTGACTCAAGAGGAGAAGAAGGTGGCAGAGGATGAGATGGTTAGCATCACCAACTCAACGGACATGAGCCTGAGCAAACTCAGGGAGATAGTGAAGGACAGGGAAGCCTGGCATGCAGCAGTCCACGGGGCTGCAGAGTCAGACAGGACTTCGTGACTGAACAATGACAAAAATACACAGAATGGGTAAAAAATAGGGCCCAACTGTATGGCGCAGGGAACTATGTTGAACTATATTCAATATCATATCATAATGGAAAAGAAAATGAAAAAGAAAAAATGAAAAGAAAAAGAAAAGTGAGTCACTTTGTTGCACAGCAGAAACTAACATAACATTGTGAAACAACTGTACTTTACTAAGGACCTCCCACATGGCTTACAGGCTCCTCACGTGGCTCTAGCGATAAAGAACCCACCTGCCAATGCAGGAGACATGAGACATGTAGGTTTGATCCCTGAATTTGGAAGATCCCCTGTAGGAGGTCATGGCGACCTACTCTAGTATTCTTGTCTGGAGAATCCCATGGACAGAGGAGGCTCGTAGGCTATAGTCCATGGGGTTGCAAACAGTTGAACATGACTTACTGAAAATACAACGAACATGCACCCCACTGTTCATGGCAGAGCTATATACAATAGCCAAAACATGGAAACAACCTAAACATCCATGGATAGATGAATAGAGAAAGAAGATGTGGTACATACACACAAAGGAATATTACTCAGCCATAAAATAGAATGAAATAATGCCATTTGGAGCAACATGAATGATTTAGGGATGTGTTGTGTTAGCTTCAAGTGGACACTCCTTATCAGATTCTTTTCCATTATAGGTTATTATAATACTGGAGTGGGTTGCCATTTCCTCTTCTAGGGGATCTTCCCCTGGCCCAGGGACTGAACTTACATTTCTTGCATCTCCCACATTGGCAGGTGGATTCTTTACCATTAGTGCCAGCAGGGAAGCTCATCTAACTTATAGCAGACTTATCAATAATGTGACTTGAGTCAATGATGGTCACTCTCTACATCCTTTCTGCTAAGGAAAAAAAAAAAAAAAAAGACAATATGTTCATAATGACCCAAATCACTGAGCAAGGGTCTGGCTCATTTAAGTATGCATAAATATCAATTCCCTTTTCCCATATATGAAGCTTGCAGTAAAAAGGGGAAAAATTAAAAACAGAGATTAGAGAAGGCACGAGAAAGCAGCAGGGACCCCCTTTTCCAGGGATGGAGAGGGAAATTTCTTGCTTTGCACATGAACGATTGTCCCTCACTACTGCACGATTTCTATCAGTGGGGGCTATAGGCTTTAAAATAAGATTTGGCTCCCTTTCAAGCACCTCTCTTCAGCCTTCAGGGAAGGAAATGGATCCAGGGAAGAAAGGCTGATGGAAATTGTCCTCGCTCGAGGGCAGGAACCTTGTCATATAAATTCTGAGACCGGTTAGTTCTCTTGCTATGCACTCTGGGTCCAAGCACATTGGCTGGACCCAGATTTTGCTGGTTGATTTTGATTTTTGGCCTGATTAGCCAAGAGGGGGAAGAAAGCATCTCCCAGGGCTTGGAGAAGTTAGCCTGACCAAGCTTTTCCTGGGAAAGGTCTGTTTTCTTGGTGCAGAAACACAAGTGTCTGACCCGACACAATATCTTCTTCCAACCAGGTGTCAATCAACATATAGTCTGTACCAGGAACTGTGCTTTTAAAATCAACTGCCTCTATGTCAGACTCTAATCTCTGCAAGGTCAGGCTCTCTGTTATTTACACATTGTTTCCCAAGGGTCAATCACCACCCCTGGTATATGGTGACCAGTCAGTTCTCCCCAACCCCAAGCCACAGTTCTATAGTGATAGCTCAGAAATTCTTAAAAGGATGAAAAAAATAAATAAGTAAAAAATGTAAAAGGGCTTCCCTGGTGGCCCAGTGGTCAAGAATCCTCCTGCCAATGCAGGGGACACGGGTTCGACCCTTGGTCCAGGAAGATTCCACATTCAGCAGGGCCGCTAAGTCCATGCACCAGAACTGCTGAAGCTCACATGCCCTAGAGCCTGGGCTCTGCAACAAAAGAAGTCCCCACTCGCCATAACCAGAGGAAGCCTGTGTGCATCAGTGAAGTCTCAGCACCAAACTAAAAATAAATAAAAAATTTAAAAGGATGCATTTAGCTATTCCCAGCTCCCCCTCTCCCATCCTGCCTGCCCATTTCCCAATCACTCTCCTCCAAAAGTTTTACAAGCTACATTCACCAGCATTCTGGCAGTCTCCATAGTCTGAAAGGCTGTGATTGTCCCATCAGTTGAGTTCTATTAAATAGGGGACCCCAATACATTCAGAAGCACCAACCTCTGCTCCACGCACCATGTCCATTTGACAAGAGTGAAGTGGATTAATTAACGTGGTGGGTCTATCTTCTACCCAGCTGTCTTGTGTTGCAATGGAGACCAAGAAAAATCCATTAGATTATACTGAGAGATAGCTGAAAGAAAGTTTAGATTAAGTTTATCTCCCGAGGCAATTTTATTAGATAGATTAAGTTTCTGTTCATCTCTCCAAAGACCGTAGTAATAACCAGTGTCATGACTTTCAAATCCTTTGGACTTCAGAGGGTAATCAAACATGGTTGTCTTTTTATCCCCCTCTTTCACTTCTTAGTATTCTACAATCCTGCTTCGTTCATCTGTCAAAGCGATAGTATTAAGGGGATCAATGTTGACAAGTGATAGTACAAATTATGTAATGTTGATGACATTTCGCTGTCTCCTTTTGATCTGCAATTCCCACTCTCAATCACTCCTTATTTAAGAAAAAGCATTGAAAGAGAAAGACCGCTATGGAAGCCATGGGCTCAAGTCCCGGCGCCCCAGGGGCAAAGCGGGGTGAATTTGAAGTGCACGGAATTAGACACGGGGCCTGGGAAGATGGCCTGACTGACAGAAGGGGAAATTGAGGTCATCTTCTTACAACATGCCTTTGGCAGCTGCCACTTGGGACCACGTCACAGCTTTTGGTCATGCTGTAGTCCCGTGAAATATTTGACGTGTCTGGTCTGCAATGGTAGGGGGCTTTCTATTCCCGGAATATGCCCTTTGATTTCTCCTCCACTGGAAATTGATGGAGGATAACTTAAAAGGAAGAACTGAGTGATTTTGTTTAAAAGAAAAAAACAAAAGGAGACTAAGATAGGTCTAGACACAAGACGGGCTGTTTTTTTTTTTTTTTTTCTGGGGTAGGGGATAGGTATTAAGTTTTGAACTGGGTGATAAAAGATCAAATAAGGAGAAGTAGGTTCAATTGCTTCTTGGCCTTTTGGCTAACATCAAGTGTAGTATCTGTTCTTATCAGTTTAATAATTGATATGTCCTCTGTCTGAGAAAATCTATTAAATGAAATGATACAAATGAACTTACTTACAAAACAGAAAAGAGGCCCACAGACTTAGAGAATGAACTTAGAGTTGCCAGGGGGGAAGGATGGGGGAAGGGATAGTTAGGGAGTTGGGTAATGACAGGTACACACTGCTGCATTTAAAATGGATAACCAGCAAGGACCTACTGTTTAGCACAGGGAACTTTCCTCAATGTTATGTTGCAGTCTGGATGGAAGGGGGGCTTAGAGGGGGATGGATACATATATGTGTGGCTGCATTCCTTCACTGGTCATCTGAAGCTATCACAACACTGTTAATTGTCTACACTCCAATATAAAATAAAAGGTTTAAAAAAAGAAGAAATAGGTTCAAAACATAGCAGAATGGGGCTTCCCTGATGGCTCAGATGGTAAAGAATCTGCCTGTAATGCAGGAGACCCAGGTTCAATCCCTGGTTTGGAAAGAGTCTCCTGGAGAAAGGCATGGAAACCTACTCCAGTATTCTTGCCTGGAGAATTCCATGGACAGAGGAGCCTATTGGGCTATAGTCTATGGGGTCGCAAAGAATTGGACATGACTGAATGACTAACGCTTTCCAGTATTCTAGTCTGGGAAATCCCATGGACAGAGGAGTCTGGGGTGCTAAAGTCCACGGGGCCTCCAAAGAGTCAGACATAACCTGGTAACTAAACAGCAACACTAAATAGCAGAAGAGACTTTTCGTGGGAAGAGAGCATCTTGCATCCTTACAATGTTTCCATCCATGTGGAGAAATCTCTGTTAAAATATGTCTGGGCTTCCTTCTCTTTCTCTCTCTCTGTCCCCTTAGACACACTTCAAGAAAAGGGCTCTTGACAAACATGGGCTCCAGTTTAAGACAGACATGCCGCTGTCTACTTGTGACCTTAGAAGGTTGTTCAACTTCCACGAATTGTGATTTTTCTCATTTGCCAAAAAAGCCACAGCATCAGTTTTCCAGGGATGCTGTAGCAGATAGGAGAGTTCAGAAAGTCTTGAAGAAAACCTCTTTTGGTCAGATTGGGTATGGCTTTTACCTGATTCCCACGCTCTGACACATATTGTGTGACTAATAAAAGATTTTATGATTCTTTCAGCCAAATGGAGTTTGCCTTCCTTCCAAAAGTCCTAGAGCAATGGGCAAATGGGATGAGGATGGATAGCTTTAGCATGATTTGTTGCCTGATAGTTCCAGTTGCTGCTGTTTAATTGTCCAGTTGTGTCCGACTCTTTGCAACCCCATGGACTGCAGCACACCAGGCCCTCTGTCCCTCACTATCTCCTGGAGTTTGCCCAAGTTCAAGTCCATTGCATTGGTGATGCCATTCAGCCATCTTATCCTCCAGCACCCTGTTTTACAGTTCAGTTCAGTTGCTCAATCATGTCCGACTCTTTGTGACTCCATGAACTGCAGCTCACCAGGCTTCACTGTCCATCACCAACTCCCAGAGCCTACTCAAACTCATGTTCATCACACTGGTGATGCCATCCAACCTTCTCATCCTCCATCATTCCCTTCTCCTCCCATCGTCAATCTTTCCCAGCATCAGGGTCTTTTCAAATGAATCAGTTCTTCGCATGAGGTGGCCAAAGTATTGGAGTTTTAGCATCAGCATCAATCCTTCTAATGAATATTCAGGACTGACTTCCTTTAGGATGGACTGGTTGGATCTCATTGCAGTCCCAGGGACTCTCAAGAGTCTTCTCCAACAACACAGTTCAAAAGCATCAATTCTTTGGCACTCAGCTTTCTTTATAGTCCAACTCTCATATCCATACATGACTACTGGAAAAACCATAGCTTCGACTAGACGGATCTTTGTCAGCAAAGTAATATCTCTGCTTTTTAATATGCTGTCTAGGTTGGTCATTAGCTTTTCTTCCAAGGAGCAAGCGTCTTTTAATTTCACGGCTGCAGTCACCACCTGCAGTGATTTTGGAGCCCAGAAAAATAGTCTCTCACTGTTTTCATTGTTTCCCCACCTATTTGCCATGAAGTGATGAGACTGGATGCCATGATTTTCTGAATGTTGATTTATTTATTCTATGAACCTTTATTGGTCATGTAACTAGGTACTGGGTATTTTCCTAGACAGCAAGGACCTAATGGCAAACAATACATATAAAGTCTTGATTGTCAGCAGTTTGCCAATTTATGATGGAATAGCCCTGGTTCTCTCCCATTGATATTTCATGACCTGTCATGGTATCTGCAACACAGTGGATACCCAAATAGTGTTTCCTGAGGAGATGAGTAGATGCATACGTACAAACCACTCATCCTTCCAACCACTAACACGATGTCGCTGAGGAGTTGAGCCCTTATTAGAAAAGTTTTTTAAGACGTGAGAAAACCCTATCACTCAAGACCAGCAGTCAAGGCTAGGAAGAAGAAATAGGATACAAGACCACATTTCACCATGAAGTATTATTTAGAATGTAAAATCAAAACAGCATTTTCATTAATCTATTTTCGCCTACAGCCTGGAAAAGCCCTTATGTAAAAAATGCCCGCCTCTAAATTATGCTTTGTCTTCCCATTATAAATTTTATTAACCACTCTTTTATTAGCAATCTTATTACAGTTGATCTGCACATGAATAGAAACAATTTACAAATGATCAGGGTTGGATTAGAGAAACCATAAACTCAATGCAAATTGTTAACAAATTATTTACTGGCTTAGCACAAATCTGCATATAGATTGAGGAAGTCAATCAGAGAGGTACCTTCAGGTATTCTTCACAAGATGTGATTGGGAAGATACTTGCAGGCCGGTACGCATCGTGCAGAATAGAAATGAAAATAAATAGATTTGTTGAATACATTTAGGTGTGAGTCTCCTCATTTAATCAGAACTTTGGAGCACTGGATATTGGGGAAAATTGAAAAAAGGTAATAGCAGATGTTGAATGTGGGCTTACTCTAAGGTCAAGAATCAGATCTAAAGGGATTTTGGAAAAACAAAAAGGAGAAACATTGATCCAACACATCAGAGGCTGACAGAATATTTCTCACGTTGCATCTCATGAATCTTCTAAAAATTCTAGGATATAAGGAGCAATGTTACTGCTATTTCTCAATGGAAAGAGTTGAGGTTTCATAATGAGGCTAAGGGTTTCCCTGGTGGCTCAGTGGTAAAGAACCTGGCCTGCCAATGTGGGAGACACGAGTTTGATCCCTGGAGTCAGGAAGATTCCCTGGAGAAGGAAATGGCAACCCACTTCAGTATTCTTGCATGGGAAATCCTATGAATAGAGGAGCCTGGCAGGCTACAGTCTATGAGGTCACAAAAGAGTCAGACATGACTGGGTGATGAAACAGCAACAGCAACAATGAGGCTAAGATCACATAGCCACGAGGACTTGAATTTGCAATCTCCACCTTCATCTCATAGGACCCATCGATGGAAGCATTGCCTATGTCCTTGGAACTGTTTTTACAGGGTTGGGGGCTCTTGGGAATAGCTCTGAAGTCCAAACTCTCCGCCAACACCAGAGGACTTGAATTATCTATCTTGTCCCTTTGCTTCTTTATGAGAAAGATGGTTTTAGGGGATGGTATGATTTAATGTAGAGAACCCAGGATTGAGCATTAGGAGGGGTAAGTCTTCTATCTAACTTGCTATGTGACCTCAGACTGTTCTTTAACTCTTTCTATGACTTGGCTTATTCAGGCAGATGGGATTAGGTTTCTCTAAACTCTCAGAAAATTTACTGAGAGCTCAGTTAGTAAAGAATCCACCTGCAATGCAGGAGACCCCATTTGATTCCGGGGTCAAGAAGATCTGCTGGAGAAGGGCTAGGCTACCCACTCCAGTATTCTTGGGCTTCCCTTGTGGCTCAGCTGGTAAAGAATCCACCTGCAATGTGGGAGACATGGGTTTGATCCCTGGGTTGAGAAGATCCCCTGGAGAAGAGAAAGGCTACCCATTCCAGTATTCCGGCCTGGAGAATTCCATACAGTCCATGAAGTGGGAAAAGTCAGACACGACTGAACAACTTTCACTTTTCAACCCTGTATCTGTCCTTAGCAAAGGGGAAATTGGGCAAAGCTGAAATTCCTACCTCTTATTCTCACCTTTTGGTGATGTGTTACTTATTTCCTGTCTCTAATATTTCACAGTTTTCCTTCTTCAATCAAAATCTGCTCTTTGGTTGTTTTTCATTCCCAGGAACTCAACTCTTCTCCCATGGATATCTGGCTTTCCATGGAGATCAGAGTCTTTACCCAGATGGTGGCACTCCTTATGGTGGCAATTTCAGATCTTTCCTTTCAATAGGAAAAGTTTCTGAGGACCCAGGGAATTCTCAGAGCCCTGCAAATTAGCTATATATTCTGAATTTATTCTTTTAGGTCCCAAGGCCAGCACTGTGGAGCTGCAGGGGTGAAGATGGAGATGAAGGCAGTGCCATTTCACTTCTTCCATCAAAGACACGGAGAAGGCAGTGGCACCCACTCCAGTACTCGTGCCTGGAAAATCCCATGGGCGGAGGAGCCTGGTAGGCTGCAGTCCATGGTGTCGCTAGGAGTCAGACACGACTGAGCAACTTCACTTTCACTTTTCACTTTCATGCATTGGAGAAGGAAATGGCAACCCACTCCAGTGTTCTTGCCTGGAGAATCCCAGGGACGGAGGAGCCTGGTGGGTTGCTATCTATGGGGTCGCATGGAGTCGCACACGACTGAAGTGACTTAGCAGCAGCAGCATCGAAGACATTTTATTTCCCTCTGGGAATACCAGACCACCTAACCTGCCTCTTGAGAAATCTGTATGCAGGTCAGGAAGCAACAGTTAGAACTGGACATGGAACAACAGACTGGTTCCAAATAGGAAAAGGAGGACGTCAAGGCTGTATATTGTCACCCTGTTTATTTAACTTATATGCAGAGTACATCATGAGAAACGCTGGACTGGAAGAAACACAAGCTGGAATCAAGATTGCCAGGAGAAACATCAATAACCTCAGATATGCTGATGACACCACCCTTATGGCAGAAAGTGAGGAGGAGCTAAAAAGCCTCTTGATGAAAGTGAAGGAGGAGAGCGAAAAAGTTGGCTTAAAGCTCAACATTCAGAAAA
>SJYX01008793.1:649734-676730 GCA_006410675.1 Oreotragus oreotragus | reverse complement strand
GGGACGCTCCTGCCCGATTCTGAAAGCACCGCAGCCCGCGCCTGCCGCGCCTCCCTGCCCTGCCCCCACTGGGTAATGGCGGACGCAGGCGTTTGCGCTGCTTTTCCGCTGGGCGAGTTACTGTTGGGCTTGTAATCTGTTGGTTTTAATTGTTCATTTATTTTTCCTTCCTGTTATGTTGCCCTCTGTGTTTACAAGGCTTGCCACAGACTCGGCAGGGAGAGTGTTTCCTGGCGTTTGGAAACCTCTCTTCTTAAGCTTCCCTTCCCGGGACGGGCTTCCCTTCCCGGGACGGAGCTCCCTCCCCACCTCCTTTGTCTCTTTTTTTTTCGGCTTTTATATTTTTTCCCCTACCTGCTTTTGAAGTCAGTGCTCTGTTTTTCTGGGTGTCTGATGTCCTCTGCCCGCATTCAGAAGTTGTTTTGTGGAGTTTGCTCAGCCTTGAGATGTTCTTTTGATGAATCTGTGAGGGAGAAACTGGTGTCCCCGTCCTATTCTTCCGCCATCTTGCTGCTCTCTGAGCTCTCAGCTTTATGTGCTTTGTTTTATGAAATGTTCACAATAGCTCTATGATCTGGGATTCTATTATCACCCCACTTTACAGACAAGGAAATAAAAAGGGATGGTTCATTTAATTACCTAGAGCTAGGGACAGAAAGAGATGGGACCCTATCTCAGTTCTGTCTGATACCAAAGTCTACATCCTTAACCAATGAACTACACTAATCTTGAGAGCGTGAAATACATGATTGTGGACCGGTTGACCTTTATAGATCTTTCCCATCTCAAAGATATAATGAACAAGTTCTTGGTGTTAGATAATTCTTTAGATGGTTTCTGGTCCAACACCCTGTTACAGGTGAAGACACTGGGGCAATGAGACAGGAATTTTTTCAAGCACATGTAAGGAGGGAATTCCCGGGTGGTCCAGTGTTGAAGACTCTGTGCTGCCACTGCAGGGGGTGTGGATTTGATCCCTGGTCAGGGAACTAAGATCTGGCATGCCATGCGGTGTGGCCAAAAAGTAAAAGAAAACAAACAAAACACACGAGGAAAGCGGCATTGGGAATAACATTGGGAGCAGCTGCGTAATGGACAGACAGAACATCTTGACTCTTCCCTTGTCCAGACCCTCCACACACAGCCCTGCCCAGCTCCACTGGGTGCCATTTGCATTGATGGCTGGGGACACACCCAGTCTTCTTCAGTCCCCCTGTGCTGTTACTTATGACTAGCACGTTTTCTTATCTCCCTATCATTTTATGCCGTAACCATTTCAAAGACAAAGGAGAGCTAGCACTCTGTCTTTCCTTTCTTCTTTTTCCTGAAAGAGAAGCTGAGAGCTTTCAGAAACTAGGGTTGCTGGCATCATTGGCTTTGGAGGTTGCTAGCTAATCAATCAGAGCTGCATTGTGGATGCTTACCATGGAGTTTCTTTTTCCTTTTCATTCTTTGTGGTGTGTGTGTGTGTTTGTGTGTATGTATATGTGTCAGTGCATACAAGTTGGGTGCCTTTCCATCAGCAAAGGATTCAGGCCCTGGATGTCATTAAATAGCAGCAATAGACTGCATTCAGCCTTGCTTTGTACCCACGTCTTCTCCTGCCTTCCATTCACAGCTGCCCCTGTAGCTCCCTGCTCTGCATTCATTAAACACCCTGGCTCCTGGAATGTTTTAGAGCCTGCTGACTGGTGCCCCCAAGACCTGAATCCAGAGTCTGGGGCCCATGAGGGATTCTAAGCGACTGTTAGCAGTCTTCTAGGCTGCTCTGAGGTTATTCAGAATGAACGAAGCAAAGTCATTGGGATGTCTGTGGGGACTTCTGGCGGTGCCATCGGTGGTTGAGACTTTATTCCTCTCAGAATGCTCAAAGTCCTCAGGAGGTGAATTCGGATAAAACTGGAAGGCAAACTAATTATAGTGGGGCTATTTGTGCTTTTGTGGTTCAGCTTATGTCAGCATTTCCAGGCTAAACTGAGTTCTTTGGGGGATTTCAGAGTCTGCTTTAAATATTCTCCCCCGCCCTCCGCCCTTATTACTATTCTCCTTGGGTTCTGAATCTAGTTCAATTATTGGTTCTGATATTTAGACAAATGGGCTTTATCACCACTCGGGTGTGTGACTCTGTCTCAGATCTGTTTCATACACGCCCGTGTGCATGCACACGCACACACACAAAATGTGTGTGACTACTACAGCTGCTGTAGTCACTAGACAGTTAACAGTTGTGACAGAAGCTCAAATCAAACTGGCCAAAAAGAAATGTAGAGATTTGTGTTAAGTGAGAAGTCCAAGGGTGAACGTGGTTCAAACGTGTTGTTGGGACTCTCTCTCTGACTCCGTATTTCTCATATCTCCTTATGTCAGCCTGACATCAATCTTCCCAGAGGCATTACTCCATGGAAGGAAAGATGGCTGCAGCAGCCATTGAGTAGGAAGTGCCTTTCCCTTATTATCCCTGACAAAGATAATGATTGGCCTTGGCTGGGATCATGTGCCCAACCCTGAGCCAATCACAGCAGCTGTGGGAGGGATAAGGATTGATTGGCCTCTGTTACAAACCAAGGGAGTATGATTGACAGCATAGGTCATGTGCCCATCCCTGAGCCAATAACAGTACTATGGGAGGGATTAAGGGTTGGCCAGCCTGTGTTACACACTCAGGAAGTGTGATTGGCAGTTCTGCCCGCACCACAGGAGATGGAGAAATTAGGGCTCTGTTGCTTCCAGGTGATGTGGCTGGGCAATGATCTTAACTTTCCCTCTTTTTAGTTTTTCCAACTGTGGCAGGGGTGGCCTACCGTTCATCTTACAGGTACCATTAAGGAGGAAATGAAATAATGATACATATAACAGTCACTTATAGGGAAGTTACTAATGGTAGACACGAGACACTTAAGAAGCATTTTATTGCTGGGCTAGTCATCTCTTGAGTGTGCAGCATGGGATGTAAGTAAAAAAGACCTAGTACTTATATATGTGTGTGTTCCCTGCTAGCTCAGTTGGTGAAGAATCCGCCTGCAATGCAGAGACCTGGGTTCGATGCCTGGGTTGGGAAGCTCCCCCTGGAGGAGGGCATGGCAACCCATTCCAGTGTTCTTTCCTGGAGAATCCCCATGGACAGAGGAGCCTAGTGGGCTACAGCCCATGGGGTCGCAAAGAGTGGAACATGACTGAGCAACTAAGTACACTGTGCAAAATAAGCAGGTATCTTTAGTAGAGGACTACTTAGTGTCTGTGGCATGAATATCCTAGGTCAATGACCAAACGAGTTTTAACCTGGATGGGTTCTCTGAGTAGTGTTTTACATTACCCAGTTTTAGAAGCTTGCTTTCTATGTTGTAAAGTCTAAATTCTAACTAAAGGTGGACCAGGGAGCTTTGCGTTTGGCACGTCTTTCTTTGGCCACTCCAGGTAGCGCAATGGTAAAGAATCTGCCTGCTAACACAGGAGACACAAGAAGCGAGAGTTCAGTCCCTGGGTTGGGAAGATCCTATGGAGAAGGGAATGGCTAACCATGCTAGTATTCTCCTCTGGAAAATTCCATGCACAGAAGGCTTCAGTCCTAAGGGACTGGACTGAGTGAATGAGCACACACGCACTGCTTGTGCTGAGTTTCTATTTGACAGAAGTCTCACCATAAGATGTGAAACCTAGAATTAAACCAGTTTATGTATTTATTGTGGGAGGTGGCTGAGGTCCTAAAACAGAGTTCCCATAAGGCCAGACTGCTCTCAGGTTTCAGTAATCAGGGAAATGTCCACCCCACCCAAGCAGCCACATTTTCATTTCCTGAAAACTGTTTCCCTTTTTGCTTTGGCTGCCAGGAAGCTCAAAGTCCAACAAAGCTCCACTTCTAGCAAGTGCACAGAACTTCTGCTGGATGTCTTGTGTATAACTCTGTCCTTGACTGTTTCTTGCTTTCCCACTCCTTCTGTGATATTTACCCTGATTAAAAAAAAAATTGCATTTGTCTGTGTTATTGCTCTAAGGGACTCAGATCTTTGTGGGGTTGAGATAGGGCTAAATAAATAAACAAGTTAAATAAATGCAGGTGGGATCTCAGAGCCTTTTTCTGCAAAGATAATGTTGGCTGTACTAATGCCCTTTCTCCTTCACTGCTAATGTCTTGGCTCTGCTTGGAGCCACTTGTTCAATTACAGCGCCAAGCTCCTGTTTTACAAGGCTTCCTTTGAGCACATCTAATCAGGAACAGCTCCTCACTGCAGTTTTTTTGTTCACTGACTGGAACCTTGAATGCCTTGCTTTGCCTAATAAATAACCCAGGGGCTCAAACTTGGCCTTAGCCTTTATTTAGAAAATAGAACTGGCGAAGCTCAGAAGCACACTCAAAGCCAAGGCCTGTGGAAGGTCAGGGATCGCTGAGGCACTTTGGAAAGACTGTATACTGCTCCGTTTCCCCCACATTTATTGGACAATTTTTTTTTTCATGGAGCACTCTGTGCTTGCTCCTATGTTGGCACAGACAACACTGGATAAATCCCCCTCAGAGCACAGATTACTTGGTGACTTGTTATTTCTACTCCTGGGGGTGGACTCAAAAGGTAATGCTGGCATATAGAAGCCTGGGTTAAGTTTAAGGAACCATCTGTGAAGACTTGATTACTTTCATCTTTCTGCTTTTCTTTTTTCTTTTTTTTTTACTTTGAACATCAAATGATAGCTATCAAAAGGACCCCAAAGAGAAAGCGATATCCATCAGAAAGAGGCCACAACCTGAAACTGACCCCTTGCTGGCTCCAGACCTGATGTTGGATCTTAGCTTCCTTGTTTCATGCTGTGTGATCTTGGACAAATGACCTGAAGTCTCCAAGCTTTAATTTCTGCCTCTCTTCCCTTACAGCATGGTGAAAGTAACTGATGTGTACCTACTTCCATCCTCAGTGACCCAGTTAACCTCTCTCTGCTCTCTGGAACTCTTGCTTTAGGAGATACTGTCTGGTGATTCCCTGATGGCTCAAGAGGTAGAGTCCTCATGCCAGACAGGAGATGCGGTTTCTATGCTTGGTTTGGGAAGACCCCCTGGAGGAAGAAATGGCAACCCACTCCAGTATTCTTGCCTGGGAAATTCCATGGACAGAAGAGCCTGGTGGGTTACAGTCAGGGGGTCACAAAGAGTCAGACAGGACTGAGTATACTTGGACACACACAGGCAAGTCTCATGAAAGGTCTTCCTTGATCTTTCTGGCTGGGGCATATCTGCTTCCTACAAGTCCCCAACCTACTGAGTATCATTCTTCTTGGTACCCCACACAATGGCAGGTGTACATGTGTTCATATAATTATTCAACACCTCTCTTGACAGCCTGGAGGCCCCACAAAGGCAAGCTTGAGGGTGGCCTCTGTTCACCACTGTGTCCATAGTGTTTACCTCTAGGATGGGCACATAAGAAGGGCTGAGTAAAGACTGCAGGGACTTCCTTGGTTCAGTTCAGTTCAGTTCAGTCGCTCAGTCATGTCTGACTCTTTGTGACCCCATGGACTGCAGCGTGCCAGGCCTCCCTGTCCATCACCAGCTCCTGGAGTTTACTCAGACTCATGCCTGTTGAGTCGGTGATGCCACCCAACCATCTCATCCTCTGTCACCCTCTTCTCCTCCTGCCCTCAGTCTTTCCCAGCATCAGGATCTTTTCCAGTGAGTTGGCTCTTCGCATCAGGTGGCCAAAGTATTGGAGTTTTAGCTTCAACATCAGCTTCCCTGGTGGTCCAGTGGTTAATACTCTGGACTTCTATTGCATGGGGGCATGGGTTTGAGGACACTCATGTCTCCCTCCTAGCAACACTGAAATTCTTTTTTTAGGTGAATTTGCAGATCCACATGTGTCACAAAGAGGTGTTTGGTTATTTATTTAATGTTTGGATTCAGAACCCTTTCATTGGTCCTTACATTTGTGTTCAGAATGGTTCTGGGGATCTGAGATGCACACAATCCCTGCCTCACGGGGTTGTGTTGGATTTCACACATATCAGCCTGAGTAAGGCATGTAGTTCCGTGCCTGGTTTACAGTCATGAATGCCCTAGTTAACTCTGTCTTCTCTCCTTCTTGCTGGGCTTTTCTGGTGGCTCAGGAGTAAAGAATCCACCTGCCAATGCAGGAGATGTGGGTTCCATCCCTGGAACAGAAAGATCCCCTGGAGAGGGAATGGCAACGCACTCCAGCATTCTTGCCTGGAAAATCCCATGGACAGAGGAGCCTGTAATCAGGGAAATGTCCACCTCACCCAAGCTGCCACATTTTCATTTCCTGAAAACTGTTTCCCTTTTTGCTTTGGCTGCCAGGAAGCTCAAAGTCCAACAAAGCTCCACTTCTAGCAAGTGCACAGAACTTCTGCTGGACGTCTTGTCTATAACTCTGTCCTTGACTGTTTCTTGCTTTCCTGCTCCTTCTGTGATATTTACCCTGATTAAAAAAAAAAATTGCTTTGTCTGTGTTATTGCTCTAAGGGACTCAGATCTTTGTGGGGTTGAGATAGGGCTAAATAAATAAACAAGTTAAATAAATGCAGGTGGGATCTCAGAGCCTTTTTCTGCAAAGATAATGTTGGCAGGGACAGCCTGGTGGACTATAGTCCATGGGGTCACAAACAGTTGGACACGACTTAGCGACTAAACAACATCCTCCTTCCTACAGGTCCTGATTGATGCTTCAATACACCATCTTCATTCATTCATTCACACACTACACAGGCTTTTTTTTTTAAGACCGTAGTGCAGCATGTGGAATCTTAGTTCCCCAATCAGGGAGTGCTCCAGACAACCCATTTCTTGGATGTCCCAGGCTAAAAATCAACAGTTCCTACCTGGAAACGCTGCCACCCCACCTCTTGCCTAACCCCAGCTCATGTGAGATGCTGGCATTGGTGTGCTCTTCACTGATTATACATGTCTGCATATTGAGATAATTGGGTTGTATAATATGGCACACAGACTAATCGGAGAATGATTTCTGCTGAATAGAAATTACTTATTTTGATTCCTCAGGGGTTTGTTTTGTCAAAACTCATGTAGTATTTAGCAAAGTAATCACTGTTCAATTGCCGAGCACAGGAAGTGTAAAATTATCCTAATAAGAATGAAAAGAATGAAGGGAAGGAGTGTGGCTGACCTCGTCAACTTGATTAGTGATGGTGTTTCATCACACTGGCAAGGCCTAACCCCAGACGCTGCCTGCAAAGATCACCATGTACCTCTTTATCTCACCGGCCCTAATTAGATATGCAATTTGTCATATGGTTGTTCAACCAGAATAGAAACCAAAAAAAAAAAAAAAAAGAGAGAGAGAGAAGGAGGAGGTTATAACTGAAAATTCTGAAGAAAATTGCTCAACAGGCATTTGATACCCCAACTGGAAGGGGTGTTTAGAAAGCAAGGAGACTGGGTTTTTCCAAATATAGATTCATGCTGTGTGAATCTTGAATTAGTCATTTAACCTCTCTGAACCCAAATTCCTTATCTGTCAGATGGGTCAGTAATACTGCACGTGTGCATGCTCAGTGTGGGACTCAAGTGCCTCTGCCTGTGGGATTTCCCAGGCAAGAATACTGGAGTGGGTTGCCTTTCCCTTCTCCAGGGGATCTTCCCAACCCAGGGATCGAACCTGGGTCTCCTGCATTGCAGGCAGATTCTTTACCATCTGAGCCACCAGGGAAGCCCCATGCCTCATCTCTACATCCTGGGAAATAAAGTGACCTCCACAAACGTCCAGAGTAAGCAAAACCAGAATATTTATTATGATTTCAAAAGTTTCCCAAGGAGGCAGTCTGGTCCATTCACAAACCACACCATCCTGAATTATCACTAACATGGTACTGAATGAAGGTATTTCATTTCTCTGAATTTTACCCCAAAGGCCATGTTAACAAACTCCAGCAGGTTGTCATGTGTATTTCTGGCTTCAGGAAACTCAGCAGGAATTTTCGCAGCTCTTCTCTCTTCCTCTGCAGACTTACTCAGCCTCCTGATGGATTCTCCTGGTGCTTCTCAGCTTCAGCACTAGGATTCAGGATTTTTTTTGCCCATCCAGCCTGCCAGCTGTCCCCTGGCATGTCCTGCACTTCTCTGAAGTCTCATTATAGAACCCAGAAACTTCCACTTTTGGTTCAAGCTGTGTTTCTTGTCATCTCTTTGCAGTGGAGGTTTTGGCCATCTTTGAAACTCCCAGTATTTCAGTAGGTTACATCACCTACTTTTTCCTCCTTACAGACGCTTTGATTATGGCCAGGCTGTGACTGGACCAATATTTCTCCTCCTAAAACTGCGTGCAAGCTTGAGAATGAGATTTGGCGTGAAATCCTTCGAACTGAGCCCTGGCCACCTTCTCATTATCTGCTTTCAATCCTGAGATCCACAATGCTGTTTCCCACACAGTTTTGCTTGGTCAACTTGCAGTTATCATTCTCAATTTTCTTCCTGTGGTGACAGTGTCTAAGATGTGATAAATGTTGGTCAGAAAAAAATCAATCATTCTATTTATCTGTAACAAGTGTACCAAGGCACCCTTCTTTCAAGAGATAGAACCAAAGAGCCTAAAGGTATTCCTCCCTCCCCCAAGCTAACACTTCTTAAATGTATCAGATGCTGTTCTGAGCATGGGTTCTTTTATTGAATTTTCTCAACAATCCATACTTTCAACACCCATTTTAAAGATGGAAAACTGAGGCTTAGAGAGGAAAAGTAATTTCCCTAAGCTAGGAGTGGTGACCCAGTGGCCTAATGGATAAGGCATCAGGTTCTGGAGCTGGGGATTGTGGGTTTGAGTCCCAAATGGGTCTCACCAAGATTAGTTTTGGGCTTCCCAGGTGGCGCTAGTGATAAAGAATCCACCTGCCAATGCAAGAGGCATAAGAGACGCGGGTTTGATCCCTGGGTCAGGAAGATCCCCTGGAGAAGGGCATGACAACCCACTTCAGTATTCTTGCCTGGAGAATTCCATGGACAGAGGAGTCTGGCAGGCTACAGTCCATGGNTGGCGCTAGTGATAAAGAATCCACCTGCCAATGCAAGAGGCATAAGAGACGCGGGTTTGATCCCTGGGTCAGGAAGATCCCCTGGAGAAGGGCATGACAACCCACTTCAGTATTCTTGCCTGGAGAATTCCATGGACAGAGGAGTCTGGCAGGCTACAGTCCATGGGTCATAAGGTTGGACATGACTGAGTGACTTAGCATGCATGCACACATGCACACAACCAAGCTGTAGAGACTAGAATTGTCTTTTACTTTATATGCAGTCTCATGATCCCAGATACTTAAACTTGCTCTCACCCCATGTCCCCGGTGATGACTTCAGGTCTGATAATGAGTGTTAATCATCTCTGCATTGTTGTTCAGTGGCTCAGTTGTGTCCAACTCTTTGTGACCCCATGGACTGCAGTACTCCAGGCTTCCCTGTCCTTCACCATCTCCTATAGCTTGCCCAGACTCATGCCCACTGAGTCGGTGATGCCATCCAACCATCTCATCCTCTGTCGTTCCCTTCTCCTCCAGCCTGATTCAAGACAGGCTGACAGAAAGCATTGGACAAGTGTCTGATGGATGAACAGGTGACTATGGAGGGACTACCCAGTGATATGGCTAGAAGAGGGGCTCCTAGCTGAATACTTAAGTTATACACAGGGCTCAGGGCTTAGGAGGAGTCATCTTAGCTGCAGGTACAATCCACTGGAGCTGGAATAAGAAAACAAAAGGTGATGGGAGGCAGGATGATTGAAAGATAATCAGAGCCTTTTAGCAAGAATCAAGAACCAGCAAAACTCCCTGGTCTCTTTTCTGTGATTCTGTCTGTGTATCTGATCAATTTTTCTCTCTCTGCAGGAGGGAAAAAAAAAATGCTTTTTGCTACTTTCCCCAGTATGACCTCCAGAGTTCTGTCTTAGTTCAAGTCCCAATTCCAAATTTCCAGGAGAGAAAATCCAATTTCTCCAGATTTGTTGAGATCTTCATCGCTGGTCTGATCATTAGATGCCTTGAGGGTGGGGTGAGGAGTGTGATGTCCAGTACAGATTTGTCCAGTACAGAAGGAGCCAGAAATCTCATTCCTGAGCCTGAGTGGGTCATTTGGGAGGGGGAAGATACACCCGAATATGAAGACTGAAGGCTGTGCACCAACTTCAAAGTGTATGTGACTTGGGATGGCTGAGGAAGAGGCTAAGGAAGTGTTTAGCTCAAGTTACTCTTCCTTTGCAATAGAAATGTGCCAATGCATCTTCAGAAATGTGGTACCCAAGAGAGGAAGGGCTTCAGAATGTGCTAAGATCAGCTGAGAAACCGGGAGATTTGGGACCATCTTTATTTAATTAGTTAATTTATGACCTCGTTGGATCTTTGTTGCTACGTGACCTTTTCTCTAGTTGTGGCAAGCGAGGGCTACTCTCTAGGTGCAGTGTGTGGCCTCTCATTGGGATGCCCTCTCTTGTGAAGCATGGACTCTAGTGTGTGCTGGTTTCAGTAGTTGCGGCTCCCAGGCCCTAGAGCTGAGGCTCAATTGCTGTGGTGCGCAGGCTTAGTTGGGGCTTCCCTGGTGGCTCAGATGCTAAAGAATCTGCCTGCAGTGCAGGAGACCCAGGTTCAACCCCTGGGTCGGGAAGATCCCCTGGAGAAGGGAATGGCTAACCACTCTAGTACTCTTGCCTGGAGAACCCCATGAACAGAGGAGGCTGACGGCAACAGTCCATGGGGTTACAAAGAGTCAGACGCCACTGAATGACTAACCTGTATGGGCTTATGGGCTTAGTTGCTCCCTGGCATGTGGGATCTTCCTGGATCAGAGATTGAACCCACATCTCCTGCATTGGCAGGTGGATTCTTTACCACTGAGCCACCAGGGCAGCCCCAGGGACCATCTTTAAAATTAGTTTCTCACCCCAGGGATACAGAGTGACATGCGAACAATCTCCAACAGTTATTCTTGGGGAGCGCTCTGGGAGATAAAGCTTTTGATGACAGGGACCATATTCACCACTGTAATCTCGGTGGAACCCCATGCCTGAAGTACAGTAGGTATGTACTTTTGACAAATAGGAATTTATTTGTGAGGCTTGATTGCATTTCAGGCTCTAATACCAGGCATATTTTAACTTAACCTTCAACAGAGGGTCTTATGATACCTAGCTAGTATTTTCTTCTCACTTTATTGATGAGGAATTGGAAGCTTGAAGTCAAACAACTTGACCAAGCTTAGATGCCGTATGTTACAGGATTTAAATCTGCCTAAATGTGTATCCCAGCCTCTTTTCGAAATGGAGCAGGACTCTGTGGTCCTTCCCACCATGTTCTTTGCCTACCTTTCGTCTGTACAGAGACTTTAGCTGAAGAATAAGTTTAATTAGAGAAGTGAGAAAATTCAGAAGCAAAGGTGAATAGTCAAAATAATAATAGTTTAGTCATTAAGCAAAGTCCTCCTCTGGGGCTGTACATTAGTTCCTTCTCTTGGGCTGTAGATAATATTCTGAGCCATCCTTTGACATGTCTTATAGATGCTGAAACCCACACCAGGTGGAAGAAGTTAACTGCATGGAGACCAGACTGTAGCCATGACATAGGCTGCCACAGTTCCAAGAACTGGCCTCAAAGAAATGGGAACCAATCGACCCTGGAACTGAAGATTAACTGTACTCAAAATAATTAAGACAGTGTTGATCAGACCACTGCAGGGTGAACAATCCAAGGCTTGGTGAATTCAGCTTCACAATGATAGGAAAAGCTGACCCCTTTCAAGATGATTATCAGAGCTGACTGTGCTGTTTCTGCTTGTAGCCCCCTCCCTCCACCCATACACCCCTGAAATTCCCCTTTAAAGTTTCTTGCCCACCGATTGTCACTGTGGGGATCATCCACCTTTGGACATGACTCTGCCCTCTCCCGTGGCTGCCAGCCTCCAATATAAAGCAGACTTTTCTTTTTACTAACTTTGTCTCTCAAGTATTGGCTTCAGAGCAGCAAGCAATCGAACCCCACTTTCAGTAACATTCTCACTACTCCACAAAGTCTCTCTCATCCAAAACGAGTGTCTTGCAGGGGAAGAAAAAAAGAAAGTAATTTATCTTCCATGAGAGTTGCTGGAGGAAGTGGGGGGCCTGCAGGTACCTGAGCACCAAGCATATGGGAGGAGATGCTGATAGAGATCTGGTCTAATTAAGCTCAGCTCTAATCACTGGTGCTTTGGCTCTGGGAGTGAAAAGCCATGCATATCTAAAAACTCAGGGTAAACAGAGTGGATGCCAGGGCTGGCTCAGCTGTCAGCAGGAAGTCTGAAAAGGCAAGTTTAATTCTGATGAAGGTAAAACACCCAGAGGACAGAGAGAGAGAGAGAGAGAGAGAGAGAGAGAGCTAATCTGCAAACAGAGAGAGAGAGAGCTGACATGCAAATGATCAGAGGAAGGAAGGATGGTAAGAAAGGACGCCAGAAACTGGATGGGAAGACGATGTGCTCGTCGGCAGTGCCTAGATTCCAGGCAAAGCTGGACTGCAATAGATGTGATGAGAATTAAAACCATGAGCCCGCATCTTTGAAAGCATCTTCAAGGTGCTGGCACTGCCATTCAACTCTGGCATTCCTTTCCCCATTTCATTAGAGCATGCTATGAAACGCAGGAGACATGGGTTCAGTCCCTGGGTCGAGAAGATCCTCGAGGAGGAAATGGCAACCCACTCCTGTTCTTGTCTGGAAAATTCCATGGACAGGGGAGCCTGGTGGGCTACAGTCCAGGGGGCCTCAAAGAGGCAGACGCTACCGAGTACACACACATATGAGACACAAGGCTAGTTCCTAGAGAAGGACTCAATTCCTCAACGGGAGTCAGGATGACTCTTAGAAGTTATTATCAAACCTATTCGTCATTCAGAGAATCAGCTTCATACAATTATTCTGGCTGGCTGAGTAATTATTGGTAAACTTAACATGGCGCAGGAATGATTGGGGAAGTACTATTTAATTGGCTTCTTATAAAACTAGTTGTGTGCATAAGTGCTGTGTTTGGTACGCTGGGGACTTAGTTGCTTGAATAAGGCAAGAGTATGTGGCTTTTGCGAGTCAGTCGCCATGCATGAAAAATCATAACTGTCAGTTTAAGCTCAAAGGATTCTTGCAAGGATTCTATGTAGTAATGGATGTCATCACCTGGCCCAATACATGGTTTGTGATTGTTCTTGAACTTACTGGGCTTCCCTCCAGATGGATTTATTTTATTTTGTACCTACATAATGTTTACTAGATGTTAGAGACATTACAGCGGGGAAGGCAATGGCACCCCACCCCAGTACTCTTGCCTGGAAAATCCAGTGGACGGAGTAGCCTGGTGGGCTGCAGTCCATGGGGTCGCTAACAGTCGGACAGACTGAGCGACTTCACTTTCACTTTTCTCTTTCATGCATTGGAGAAGGAAATGGCAACCCACTCCAGTATTCTTGCCTGGAGAATCCCAGGGATGGGGGAGCCTGGTGGGCTGCCGTCTATGGGGTCACACAGAGTCGGACACGACTGAAGTGACTTAGCAGCAGCAGCAGCAGCAGAGACATTACAGATATTAATTAACCCACTCATACCAAGCTGTTGGTATTAATCAAGATATTAACCAAGGCTCATACCAACCCTTGGAAATGTAACCAAGAAGGACCTTATGGGGCCTCTCCAGAATAGGACTCCCCCCACGCCATATCCTCCACCTGCCTTTGTCTGTAGAAAAATTTTAGTCAAAGGATAAATTTGATCAGAGAATTGAGAACATGCAGAAAGAAAGGAACACACCCAAGCAAGACAAAATAACAACAGTCTAGTCATTAAGTAAAGTCGAGAACCTTTAGTTCCTCCTCAAGGGCTATAAATGGCAACCCACTCCAGTATTTTTGCCTGGAGAATCCCATGGATGGAGGAGCCTGGTGGGCTACAGTCCATGGGGTCGCAAAGAGTCGGACACGACTGAGCGACTTCACTTCACTTCACTTCACTTCACTTCATGGGCTATAGATAATGTGCGGAGCCATGTTCTTTGTTCTGTTTTGCAGATACTGAAACCCCCACCAAGTGATAACAGTTAACTGCATGCTGCCCACAGCACGTAGACCCCAGACCAATTGGAACCAGATGGTTGATGATGTTGGCTCCTGATTACCTCACCACCAGCCAAGAGTGTGCAGTGAGTTGATGACACCCCCCACAACCTTCTTCCTCACCCCGTTTTTAAAAACCTTTCCCTGAGAGGCTTTGAGGAGTTTTAAGCACTAGCTGCCTGGACTCCTTTTTGGCACCTGCAATAAACACTGCACTTTACTTCACCAGCCTGGTGCTTCCCAGGTGTTGCTAGTGGTAAAGAAACTGCCTGTCAATGAAGGAGACGCAAGAGACGTGGGTTAGATCCCTGGGTCGGGATGATCCCCTGGAGGAGGAAATGGTACCCGCTGCAGTATTCTTGCCTGGAAAGCCCCATGGATAGAGGAGCCTGGTGGGCTACAGTTCATGGGGTTGCAAAGAGTCAGACATGACTGAGCACACCAGTACATCTTTAGTTCACCATAGTCTGGTGTCAGCAGATTGATTTTACTCTGCATGGGTGAGAGGAACCAAGTTTGGCTCAGTAACAGAAGTAGGTAGGAAATTGCTTTTGTTTTACAAATGAGGACAGTGAAGAGTGGTTTATGCACAGCCACGTAGCAAAAGTACTGAGATTTGAACCTAAACACTGACTCTTGACTTTGTTCTCTTAACCAACCACTCTGCTAAGGCACCTTGATGGGTTAGGCTTCTACAGTGCCCACAGTCCCTTGAAGAGTGCCTTCCGCAACACTGGCAGGAAGCTTTAGGAGGGAGATTCTCAAAGGAAAATTGGGCGAGATATTCTTGGACTGAACTCCATGTGAAAAAGTGTTAGTTCCTCAGTCATGTCTGACTTTATGGAACCCACGGACTGTGGACCACCAGGCTCCTCTGTCCATGGAATTCCCCTGGCAAGAATACTGGAATGGGTTGTCATTCCCTTCTCCAGGGGAACTTCCTGACCCAGGGATCGAACCGAGGTCTCTTGCATTGCAGGTGGACTCTTGACCATTTGAGTCATCTTGGTAAAGAGTTCTCATTTCTAGGCAACATCTGATGGTTCAGGGGTGACATGTTGGCAGAGACTTGGAAATGCTTGGATCCCCTGTATCTTCCCATTTCAATGTGATCCACCAAGTGGCTTTGAGCTACCACTTTGTGCCTTTCTGCCTCCTGACATTTTCTGGAAAGCCATTCTGCTCACAAGCAAGGCAGGGAGTGGACAGCTAGCGGAGCAGCCCGCCCTCAGTGTCTGATGGGAGTGGGTGTGCAGATATGAACCAGCTCCCCAGCACTAAGGCATACGTTTTACACCTTTCTGCAAAGTTTTCCTGGTGGATTAAGCTTCAGTCGCCCACTGTGGAAATTGAGTTGTTAATGTACATTTTATTGGTTGCTTTCCTTCCCCTGTATTATTTCTCCACTTTCTGTCCAGTGTTCCATGAACTTTCAGTAAAACAGCTTGCACTCAGCTCACTGCCTCAGGGGTCTGCTTCTGGGGGAACCCAAACAAAGGCATGCTCCAATTCTGCCCCGACAGTCAGTCTTGCTGTCTCAAGGATTCCTAAGTAAGGAAAGTACGGTGTGTGCAAAAAGCAAGCGCTAAATGGGAAAGAAAGCACTGCTTTTCAAATAGCTGGGTAAGCACCTAAAACCACCCCCAGTGCACGGCAGTAAAACACTAGACAGGGAATGTGGATTAAGCCCGGAGGAAGGTTCGTTGAGGTCCCCTGCTTGCCATATCCTGTCTTGATGTGCTGACAATGTGGTGGAAAACCAGAGGGAGATCTGCTTCAGGATGGAGACCTTTGAGGCACAACACACGCATCCAGCAGTGAATGTGGCTCAGTGGAGGTGCAGGGCTTGGGGCGACCAAATTAGCAAGTCATCCTCTCTTAGGGGAGCCCAGTGGGGGTGTCCGCAGAGGGTCTGAGATGTGGGGAGAAAGATGAATGTCTCCATCCCCTAGGGCGACTGAGGACCTGAGGTGGGTCCTCACACCCACCTGGGTTTCTCGTCTTCCTTTGTTCTTCAACATCCCATGGTCATTGATTTTCCCAATGAGGTGCTGACTTTATTTCCTCTAATAGCAAGTTTTGGCCTTTTCTTGGGTGTGATTAGGAGGAGTTGAGTAGCATTCTTAGGATTTATGCAGGTGGGTCTCCCTTGCACACAGGCCAGGTGCCTTGAGCATTTGTGGAATTCTTTCATATTAATGGGTTGGTTCTAAGTTGTGAAGAAGCCACCAAAATAGAAATGATGAAGATTATGATCATAGCGACAATGGCAATTGATACATGGCAAAGGACTTGGCTTTGCTGCCTGCTTGCTCTGTCCCAGGCATGAGGAGAAGGGCTTTGGATGTAGCTATGAATGCTCATAGCAAGTCTATGAGGTCGGTCAGACTGTCTTCATGGTGCAGATGCTGCTGCTGCTGCTAAGTCACTTCAGTCGTGTCCGACTCTGTGTGACCCCATAGACGGCAGCCCACCAGGCTCCCCCATCCCTGGGATTCTCCAGGCAAGAATACTGGAGTGGGTTGCCATTTCCTTCTCCAATGCATGAAAGAGAAAAGTGAAAGTGAAGTCGCTCAGTCTGTCTGACTGTTAGCGACCCCATGGACTGCAGCCCACCAAGTTACTCCGTTCATTGGATTTTCCAGGCAAGAGTACTGGGGTGGGGTGCCATTGCCTTCCCCGATGGTGCAGATGAGGAAGTTGATATTTAAAGAGGCTAAATAGGTTGTTTATTTTCACTAGGTTCATTGTACAAGGCTTCTGGAATGTTTGGGAATATGTCCAGGCTTTCTCTTGATAATGTTCTTGATTTAAATATAGGGGACTGGTAAAAGAGGTGTATGAAAAGTTGCCTTGTGATATGACTTCAGATTTTTCATCACAGTCTCCCATAATGACACAATCTATAGAGTAACATCATTGCTCTGTTCGCTTCCCCATCATGAATTCCATGAAGATCAGGGTGATCATTTACAGAATAAGGGGAATGTCACTTAATACAATGGATGAATAAATGAAGGTGTCATTATTATCTTATTAAATCCAAATATGTCTTAAACCCAGAACTTCCTGAGGATGTGGAAAACAACTCCATGGAAATGGTTCTGAAGAGCTGATACATGATCAACCATTTTTCAGGGTGAATTGGGTGGGGCTAGGTGAAGGATGTGTTTGAGAAAACTTGAAAGAATCCTGGACCAACCTTTGCAAAGGCATCCCAGCTTTCTCTCTCTTCTTTCTCTGAAAAGACCTGATTCTAATCTTTCCTCCCCTTTTTATTGATAATATGAACATTAGGGGAGGAAGATCAAGATGCAGTCAGACCTCATTTCATTTTGCTCTGCTTTATGGTGATTCACTAGTACCAAGTATCTTAGAAATTTAAATTTTGTGGCAAGCCTCCATCGAATGAGTCTATTGGCACCGTTTTCCCCAACAGAGCATGTTTACTTTGTGTCCCTGGGTCACATTTTGAAAATTAATATACGATTTCAAATTTTTCATCATTAGTATATCTGTTACGGTAATCTATGATCAGTGCTCTTTGATGTCACTATTGCAAAAAGATGATGGCTCACAGTCTTAGATGATGGCTAGCATTTTTTAAGCAATCAGATATTTTAAAATTATAATATGTATTAATATATCCTTATTTTTAGACATAAAGCCTTCGCACACTTAATGGACTACAGGATAGTGTAAGCATCAATTTTTTTTTCAGTTTTATTCATTTATTTACTTTTTTACTTTCCAATATTGTATTGGTTTTGCCATACAATGACATGAATCTGCCATGGGTATACATGTTTTCTCCATCCTGAACTCCCTTCCCTTTTAAATGTTCTGGAAAACCAAGATTTCATGTGTCTTGCTTTCTTGCCATATCTGCTCTTTTAGGGTGGTCTGGAACTGAATCCTCAAAAATCTTCAAGGTCCGTTTATATTTTCCTTTCAAAAAAAAGTTGCTGGGAAGCTTTCCTGGGGGCTCAGTGGTAAAGAATCCACCTGCCAATGCAAGAGACACAGGCTCGATCCCTGATCTGGGAAGACCCCACGTGCGGCAGAGCAGCTAAGCCTGTGCACCACACTATTGAGCCTGTCCTCTAGAGCCCGGGAGCTGTGACTACGGAGCCCACGTGCTGCAACTACTGAAGCTCATGAGCCTAAAGCCCATGCTCTGCAACAGGGGAAGCCACCTCATTGAGGAGCCCTTGTAGCACAACTAGGGAATAGCCCCTGCTCTCTGCAACTAGAGAAGAGCCTGCAGAGCGATGAAGACCCTGGACATCCAAAAAAAAAAAAAAAAAANTACGGAGCCCACGTGCTGCAACTACTGAAGCTCATGAGCCTAAAGCCCATGCTCTGCAACAGGGGAAGCCACCTCATTGAGGAGCCCTTGTAGCACAACTAGGGAATAGCCCCTGCTCTCTGCAACTAGAGAAGAGCCTGCAGAGCGATGAAGACCCTGGACATCCAAAAAAAAAAAAAAAAAAAGTTGCTGGGAAATAGAAATAAGAGGAAAGAACCTGAGTGGTAGCTCTCCAGGTTTGGTGTAACAGAATGAATTTTTAGTGCTTTTAAGGGCAAAGGGGAATTCTTCATGGCCCTTGCTGCATTGGCATGCCCCTTGTCCTGAGATCCTACCCCCTGTTTGCTGACTGGAAATGTTGGAATGCGAGGAGGATCAGGGGCTGGCCGCAATTAAAGTGAGCAAACCATCTGTGGAGGAACTGGGGCTGGAGCCGCGTCCTCCCATTTGTCAGTGTCTTCAGCAAGGAGCCTGGTCTCCTCCCGTCACCCAGACAGCTCCCTGCACCATTTCAGTCCCCACCACAGCGGCTGGTGGAGCCCTGCATGCTGATTAAAAACCTGGTGAGTAATGGGGACAACACACATCTCTATTGCTTGGGTAGATCTAAGCCAGTTAATAACCTTCTTTAAAGCAAAAGCAAATCAAGTCCTATTTTAAACATTTTATGGACAAGCACAAAAAGGCTGCTGTCGGTGGCCCAGGTAAATTTATCACTTGGTTTTGTTACTTGTTTCTGACTCATGCAATGGACAAGAGGATTTAAATCATCCTAAGCTTCCTATTGTCACAAGACAAGGGGAAATACTGGAGCAGGGAAAATGGGAAGAAAAGGAGGGACCTTGGACTTCTTAAGTTCATTTTGTAGGACCAGGACTTTCCTGGGTACCTTCCTTACATAGACTCATCTGATGCTCATAGTTTTTCATCACGGTATTATTTTATTCCTGTTTTACAGTTGGGGACATTGAGGCATAGGCATGAAATGCCTTGCTCCAAATTGTATGGCATCGGGGAGCCAGGTTTCAAAGCTTCATCTGGCATTTGCATTCATACTCTGTCAGTCAGGGTTCTAAGACAAAACAGGTGACACACACAAGTTGGGGACATCCTGGGGATGTCCCAGGAGACTTAGTCAAGTGACCTCTTCTATTTATTTATTTTATTTGGAGGATAATTACTTTAATAGTATTGTGATGGTTTCTGCCATACATCAACATGAATAGGCCATAGGTATGTTGCAGGAAGAGGGCCCCCTTCCAGGGCCCGAAACTGGGCTCTTGTCTAACACTGGGAAATGAATTGTCCAAGGAGACACATGTGCTGACAAAGCAAGAGATTTTATTGGGAGAGGGCACCCGGGTAGAGAGCAGGAGGGTAAGGAAACCCAGGAGAACTGCTCTGCCACGTGGCTCACAGTCTGGGGTTTTATGGTGATGGGATTAGTTTCTGGGTGGTCTTTGGCCAATCATTCTAATCCAGAGTCTTTCCTGGTGGCGCACCCATGCTCAGCCAAGATGGAGGCTAGCGAGAGGGATTGTGGGAAGTGAACGGACATGCTGTGTCTCCTTTAGACCTTTCCCGAACTCTTCCGGTTGGTGGTGGCTTATTAGTTCCGTATTCCTTATCAGGATCTCCTGTCATAAAACAACTCATGCAAATGGTTACTATGGTGCCTGGCCAGGGTGGGCGGTTTCCATCAATGTGCTTCTGCTAACAGGTACACATGCTAGGGAACGCTTCTGTAAGTGGCAGTGAGGTTTAGGGGACCACAGGGATGGCTCAGTAGCCCAGAGCTAGGAACGGTAAGATGGTTGTTGCTGTTTAGTCCCTAAATTGTGTCCAGCTCTTTGCGACCCCGTGGACTGTAGCCCGCCAGGCTCCCCTGTCCATGGAATTCTCCAGGCAAGAATACTGGAGTGGGTTGCATTTCCTACTCCAGGGTATCTTCCCAGCCCAGGGATTGAGCCAGCATCTCCTGCACTGGCAGGCAGATTCTTTACCACGGAGCCACCAGGGAAGTCCAGTAGAATGGTTACCACTCCTAAACCTGGAGGGCAAGGGAAGGGAGCAGTTGCTGGAACCCTGTAAAACATCACGTAAAAGAGGCTGTTTTGAGAAGAATAGTGATTTTCGGTCCAAGGACAGAATCAGTCCAGTGTGATTTTTCCATGGGGAGGCTCAGGGAGGAAGGCCATTGGCTGACCCATCCAGGAGCCAGGGATCCTCCTGCAGTGGTCCATTCTGGGCAGCCTCCCAGTGCCCAGGGCAGGGTGCACAAGAGTTCAGCACGTCACCTTCCTCTTCTGCTCCAGCAGATTCTCCAGAACATTTTTTTTCCCAGAAGGCAAAAGTCATCAAGTTGTACCAGTAAAAGTTCCTCTTCTAAAGAAAGTTGATAAATATCAAAGTATTTCTTTTTACATGCAATTGAAATAATCTCAAAGCATGTTTTGACAGTGATAGATTAATCAATCAATCCTGAAGAAAGTCAACCCTGAATATTCATTGGAAGAACTGATGCTGAAACTCCAATACTTTGGTCACCTGATGCGAAGAGCTGACTCGCTGGAAAAGACCCTGATGCTGGGAAAGATTGAAGGCAGGAGGAGAAGGGGATGACAGAGGATGAGATGGTTGGACGGCATCATCGACTCAATGGACATGAGTTTGAGCAAATTCCAGGAGATGGTGAAGGATGGGGAAGTCTGGTGTGTTGCAGTCCATGGGGTTACAAAGAGTCAGACACAACTTAGCAAATGAACAACAATGAAGCATGTTACTTGGGTTTTGGCCATAACCTAGAATCTATAAAGAGCTCATCTCAGGTAGTGTGTTATATTCATAAAGATACCACCAAGCAGAGGGGAGGAAGCTCACAGGCTGACAACTGCAAGGGTGGGTCATTAAAACTTACCTTCTCTATTATTTAATATATCTCCATAATACCCTGAGGCAGGCAAGGAAGAGTTTCTATAAACTGTGTCTATGTTACAAGGTCTTCATAAGAGGAAATAAAAGCCATTCTTTCTCTTCAAAGGAGAGTCAGTATTAGGTCAGCTCTGTTGCTGATCAGATGGTTTTGGAAGCTCTCTGCCATTAGTGCAGGGGATTTGGGAAGAAAAAATACCCTCAGAGTCTCTCTGTCCTCCCCTATCCCATTGCTGCTCCTCTACCATCCTTTCATACGATATATCTCAGAATAATGGCCTGGCTGCTTGTTTCATGATTCAGAGCTTAGAATTAAAAGCACCAGTGACAGTGTTTTGCATTTAAAAATCAGCATTTTAAGGATTTCCTGTGTGCCCAGCCCTGGGCTAGGTTTTGTAGACGCAGAAATGAACACGACACTGTCTGTGCGTTGACAGAGAGCGTGGGTTAATGATGGAGAGACGTCTGTCAATTACAAATGAGCAGGCTAGGGATGAGGCGCGACACAGAGACACAGGGCTCTGGAGGTGCGGAGGATGGAGGAATCACATCCGTCCTGGATGATCAGGGAAGTTACATGGGCCAGGTGATTCTGAACTCTGGGGGAGGGGGATTCTTGAGGCAGAGATGGAGAAGGGGAGTTGTAGACACAAGCGGTGGCAGTTGTTTAGTAGCTAAGTCGTGTCTGACTCTGCGACCCCATGGGCTGCACCCGCCAGGCTTCCCTGTCATTCACTATCTCCCGAAGTCTGCTCAGACTCATGTCCATTGAGTCAGTGATGCCATCCAACCATCTCATCCTCTGTCGTCCCCTTCTCCTCCTGCCCTCAATCTTTCCCAGCATCAGGGTCTTTTCCAATGAGTCAGTTCTTCGCATCAGGTGGCCAAAGTATTGGAGCTCCAGCTTCAACATCAGTCCTTCCAATGGATATTCAGGACTGATTCCCTTTAGGATGGACTGGTTGGATCTTCTTGCAGTCCACACACACTATGCACCAGTAGACATGCTCTGCATACACCTACATTCTCTCACTCAACTCCATCACCAACATCCCTTTCTTATTCACACGGTCGCCTGCCTCCTCATCTATCCCCGACACACTCGTCTCACACTACCATGGCTCCATTTGCATACTCATACAACCCACCACCAACACACATTCACCATTCACTCACATTACACACTCACTTCTCCCAAAGATTTCTCACCCCGCCTTTGTCTCTCCTCCACATTTCCCTCTCCCTACACGCCGACACACCTCTCGCACACAGCCTCACCACCCCCAACACACACCGTCACGCCTCTTCCCAGAAGGCCCGGTGCACAGAATCTTAACCTCGGTAAAAATTTCACAGTAAAAGAATTGCTCTCCTGGTTCCTGTAAATTCTCTTCTTCTCTCTCCTGGACACCCTCTGTAACTCCGAGGCACTCCTGATGGTCATTTTGGGTATTCTACACATTCTTTATTGGCTATCATGACTGTTCAGTATGGCATATTGGGTAAGAGCACCAGATTCAGCCAGCTGGGATCACCACCCCTTAAAGGCTGCCTCTTGGTGGGCCAGTTACCCCTTTCCAAACCCCAGTTTTCTGATCTGTGAAATGGAGATACCAAAATATCTGCCTCTTGGCATCAAAGGTCGAAATGAGTAGGATAATGGAAAGCCCTGAAGTCAGCACCAGATGTGTAACAAACAGTGGGTGAAAGTTAGCCCCTGATATTATTATTATTATGCTATGTGTATATTATGATAATATAGTTATAATAATTGTTGAAGTGTAGCTGACTTACAATGTTGTGTTGCTGCTGCTAGTGCTAAGTCACTTCAGTCATGTCCGACTCTGTGCGACCCCATAGACAGCAGCCCACCAGGCTCCCCCGTCCCTGGGACTCTCCAGGCTAGAACACTGAAGTGGGTTGCCATTTCCTTCTCCAATGCATGAAAGTGAAAAGTGAAAGTGAAGTCGCTCGGTTGTGTCCGACTCTTAGCGACCCCATGGACTGCAGCCTACTAGGCTCCTCCATCCATGGGATTTTCCAGGCAAGAGTACTGGAGTCAGGTGCCATTGCCTTCTCCAAATGTTGTGTTAGTTTCAGGTATATAGCAAAGAGATTCAACTATATATATACATATATTTGACTACATATATACATATATGTAGTCCATTTCAGATGCCTCTCACTTGTAGATCTTTACAAGTGATTGAATATAGTTCCCTGTGCTGTACAGTAGGTCCTTGTTGTTTATCTGTTTTATATATAACGCTTAGAACATCTGCCTAGCATGTCTTCCAATCCCAGCCTTTCAGACACCTGTCTGTGCTCACCTGCATCTTCAGACTCAGCTTCCAGTTCCCTTTTATTTTGCAGCAGGAACATCATTCAGCACACAAGACCAGAGCTTCAAATATCTGAAGGGCCAGGCTTCCATCTCAGCTCTTACATTGCTCACCAGTGACTTTGGGCAAGCTCCCACTGAAAATCCCCATCCTTAGTTTTTTTATCTGTAAAATGGATTCATCCTAATAAAATACTAAATAATAATAGTGCCGATGTGTCATCCAGTTGTCTGCAGTGTGACGCGATCTTCATCTGCAAATGCCATTTTAATCATCATTTCACTTGACTTAGTATAATAACAGAAATCTTAACCTCATGGTCTTCACCCTGAAAAGGTGGCTGCTCCATGGCTTGCCTCCTGACCGGCTGGCCAGGACTCTGAGGGTTGCCCAGCAAGGCTGCAGGAAAGAATGAACCAGTCCATTGCCATGGAGGAGGCTAAGTCCCAAGAGTGTAATGGGAATCGTTCAAGACCTGCCAGAAAATTGGTGGATCCAAGATGCTTCCTACCCATTGTAGGGGATTTCTAGGAATATCAAACAACTGGCTTGTGATTAAAATAACAAATATAACAATTGCAAATTGCAACCTCTTTCACCCCCACCATCACCCTACTCTTATTTATTCAACAAATATTTTCTGCATGTCAAGCACTATATATGTTTGCATGTATCATCTCATTTAAGCATCCTAACTCTAGGGAGTAGGAGCTGTGATTTTCTGCAATCTGCTCAGAGAGGCTGAGAGCTGACCCAAGATGACAGGATTGAGAAGTGATGGAGGCAAGCCAAGGTCATTTGAGTTCCAAGTCCATCTTACAGGAAAAACTTGAGGTGACTGGGCTTCAAGTTATGGATGGACCTGACTTAATCAAAGGAGAAAGCTCTGTGGGCACCAGCAGCTTTCTTTAATCTTCTTCCCAGGATTCTGGTTTTTCTATCAGTGGCTTTGCTCAGAATAATTCTAGCCAGAGACCAGCAGGTCCCTCTGTGCTGACCGAGCCCACAGTCACTGTGTGCTCTTACCTATTGTGTACAACTTGAGTGATAAACTCTCAAGCCTCTGTATGATTCTCCCTGACACTCTTCTAAAACTGCCGTAAAAACAGTTCTCTTTCTTCGCCTTATTTCTTCCTTTATTTCAACCCCCAAGCCTTCCAATTTACACTCTCTTTTCTTTTTTTTACAGGAGGTTGAGGATCTAATGGGCTTCGCAGGTGACTTGGTGGTAAAGAGTCTACCTATCAGTGCAGAAGACTCATGAGATGTGGGTTTGATTGATCCTTGGGTTGGGAAGATCCCCTGGAGGAGGAAATGGCAACCCAGTCTCATATTCTAGCCTGAAAAATGTCATGGACAGAGAAGCCTGGTGGGCTGTCTGTGGGGTTGCAAATAATCGAACGCAAGTGAGCAGGCTGTGAGCACGAGGATCTAATATTCCTGTTTCCTTGTCTCCCCTGCGATCCTCTGCTTCCTCCTTTTTATCACTTAACTCACTACTTCAATGAACTGGCACCTTTTTGATCTATGACATACTGTTATAATCAGATTTTGCACTGACCCTATTTTATTTTTGGGTTTCCCTGGTGGCTCAGACAGTAAAGAATCTGCCTGCAATGCCAGAGTCCTGGGTTCAATCCCTGGGTTGGGAAGATCTGCTGGAGAAGGGAATGAATACCCTCTCCAGTGTTCTTGCCTGGAGAATTCCTTGGACATAGGAGGGCTACAGTCCATGGGGTCAAAAAGAGTCAAACATGATTATTTTGTTATTCTTCCCTTTATGTATCATCTCTACCCTCCTCTTCTTCCCCTGATTCATAGGCACATACTAATTGTATGACTTCCCATTCTACAGTTCCTGTATTATTTAGATATGTGGGCATCATCGGATTTTGCTTTGGGCAACTGTATTTGAAATATTGCATAAATGGCATTGTGTTTCAGTCTTCATTTTTGGATTGGCTTGGTGTTGTAGTTTGGAATCCGTCCTTGTTACCATATGTAAACCCACGTCATACTCCTGAATGCTCCCTGGTATGTCACAGTCTCTCATACCAAATTTATCTAACCCCTTAGTGATAGACATCCAGGTTTCTTCCAACCATGGCGACCATAAAAAGCTGGACTGATTATCTTCCTATGTGTTTCTTTATGGACTTTTGTGAGGATCTCTCCAGATTATGTATACAAGAGTTAGTTTGCTGGATCATAGGCATTAAAGCTTAGTTATTCTAATTCTTCCACTTTGAGAAACTGTAAGAATTCATACTGTTATTCCTGATACAGAGAGATTCATCATGTCCTCATATAGAATATCCTTCCTAGGTAGAATTTTTGCCCATCTGAAGGATATAAAATACAATCTCAGGACTTCCCTGGTGGTTCAGTGGCTAAGACTCCACATGCCCAGTGCAGCAGGCTCAGGTTCAAGGCTCAGGGAGCTAGATCCCACATGCCGCAACTAAAGATCCTGCATGCTGCAATTAAAACCAGTGCAGCCAAATAAATAAATAAGTATTAAAAAATTTAAAAATGCCATCTTATTGTTGCTTTCAGTTTTATTCCCCTAAATACCAGAAGTTGGGGCCCTACACCCTATGCTTTCTTGTCAATTTCTTTTCTCCTTCTGTGATATTGCAAATACCTTCTTCCAGTCTGCCAGCCATTAATGATGCTCTTCATTGAAAACACGTCTCACATTTGTCATAGAGTGAAAAAAGAAAAAAACAAAAAACAAAACCTCCACCCCAAATTTGGGCTATTGAGGACTCACCTAAGAAATCACTCTATAGCCTGAGGTCACAAAACTATTTACATTTTCCTTCTGTTTGAATGGGAAAGACTTACCTTTAATGCATTTGGAGCTTGTTTTTCTGCATGGTGTGTGGCAGAGATTCAGTCTTCTCTATAAATAAATTTATGATACCTGTAATAATTGCCAAATACGCTAAACACTTATGAAACAATCCATGATTTTCCCGGCACAAATTTGTGATTCTACTTCTTCTTTTTTTTTTTTAACATATTTATCTATTTGGCTGTGCCTGGTCTTAGTTGTTCCCCATGGGATCTTCCATCTTTAGTGCAGCACGTGAACTCTTAATTGTGGCATGTGGGATCTAGTTCCTCCACTGGAAATTCAACCCATGGCACAGGGAGCACAGAGTCCTAATCACTGGACCACCAGGGAAGTCCCTCTACCTTTATTATATGTCAAGTTTCTCTTTCTTTCTCTCTTTACCTCTTTGTCTTATACTATATACTCTATCCCATTGGCCTATATATATATATATACTGTCTCTTATACACATCTTGCTCTGAAGGTTATCTAGCCCACCTGTAGAGGT